>CM050419.1:1043770-1167761 GCA_027564155.1 Gymnocypris eckloni scoliostomus
AAAGTATGGTAATTGGTTAGCCTGTAAATTATTAGAATGCTAGCAAAGTAGTGATTGATTTTTGCTATATCACGATCCATAGGTGGCGCTGTTCCCAGCTTTGGCGTATATCTCCAGTTCATCATACTGATGAAGCTTATCAAGTTTTGTATCGATTGATCAACGTTTGGCCGAGATACAGTCCCTGAAACAATTTTGGGTTGAGCTCTGTTAACTTCACAACATCATAACTTTTTTTTTACCCCCTAGGACGAAAAATTCTGTTCAGTCATTTCTATGCGGCTCGGTCCAAAGATCATCTCTGCCGATTTTGGGAAGAATTGGACGAATTTCGAAAGAGGAGTAGCGAAAAAACAATTTTGTATTTACTTCAATATGGCTGACAAGCACATTTATGGAAAATGACAAATGAGACATCGTCAGAATCGGCCTATTGCAGGAATCAGAAAATACATAAATAACAGCATTTGGACAATGTTTCCAAAAGTTATAAGCAAAAGAGTTGATTTTTTGCCAACTCATGACCCACAGGTGGCGCTATTCCCAACTTTCGCGTTGAACCTCAGATCATGGTGCTGATGAAGCGTACCTAGTTTATTTTCGATTGATCAAAGTTTGGCCGAGATACAGCCTCTGAACCAATATTTTTCAACCTCGTTAAGTTCACAACCTTATAACTTTTGAACAAAGATAAATAAAAAAAATCTGTTTAGCAAGTTCTGTTCAGCTAAGTCCAAAGATCATCTAAGCCAATTCTGGGAAGAATTGGATCAATTTTCAAGGAGGAGTAGCGAAAAGACTGAATACTGTACTTGTCATAATGAAAGCTACTGTAATGCCTGGATTCTTAATGTAAATTATTGAATGTGATCAGCATGAAGAGACGAATCAGGTGTACTAAGTTTCATTTTTCTACCATTAGTAGTTTGCGAGTTATAACCACTTCAATGTTGAATTTTTGAACTGGTGGTGGCGCTATAGAGTTGGTCTTAGAGACCCCAAAGTTGGTCAGGTCCCTATTGATGGCCATCTCTACAAGTGTGCCAATTTTCATCATTTTCCTATTTTCCCTTCATAGGGTTGCCACAGAGCCCCATTTGCCAAGAAAAAAAAATCTAACAGGAATAAGATCCAATATAGCTGCAAGCAGCGATTACCGGGGCCAAGCCCGGGAAGAGCAGGAAGGGCGGTGCAGAGCGGAAAGAGCAAAACGGCAGAAACAGAATATACATGGAAAAAACAGATAGGTTCAGAAGTACATAAGTTCAAAAATGAACAGAAGTTCAGACAAGAACAAACGTAACATATGGTTCTGATTAAAGATGAACATGCACAGAAGATCCGATGGCTGGAACAAAAGCAAAGGTCAAATTAATAAAGATGATCCGCACAGGATTCGAACCCACTATCTGCCGTGTTCAAGGAGAGCTGTTTAACAGAGTGAGCTACTCAGATGTGTGCAACAGACTGCCTTGGAGAGGTTAACGTGATGAGAATGAGCTGACAAAAAGTTTTAGCATTTAACAAGCACAATGAGTTAATTTTTTACGCAACTTATGGTTAACTGGACAACTGAAGAGTCACATTAAAAAGTATTGTAATTGGTTAGCCAGTAACTTATTAGAATGCTAAGATTAATAACACAACAAAAAAAAAAACAAGGGCACGGTCAACTTTCGAGGTGTATTTCTTGGGAAGGGTAAAGAATATAAAATATTTTGTTTAGCAAGTTCTGTTTGGCTTAGTCCAAAGATCATCTGAGCCAATTTTGATAAGAATTGGATCACTTTTGAAGGAGGAGTAGCGAAAAGACGGAATATTGTACTTTTCGAAATGACTGCTACTGTAATGTGTGGATTCTTAATGTAAGCTATTGAATGTGATCAGCATGAATAGAGTAATCAGGTGTACTAAGATTTATTTTCCTAAAACAAGGGGTTTGTGAGTTATTATAATTTCAATGTTGAATATTTGAACTGGTGGTGGCGCTATAGAGTTGGTTCTAGAGACTCCAAAGTTGGTCAGTTTACAAGTAATGACCATCACTAATAAATCATCTAAAGTTATAAGCAAAATATGGGACATTTTCCTATCTCAATACCCGTAGGTGGCGCTGTTCCCAACTTTGGTATTTACTCTCAGATCGGGGCTTTGATGAAGCATACCAAGTTTCGTTTCGATTGATCAAAGTTTGGCCGAGATTACAGCCTCCGATCCAATTTTGGGTCAACTTTGGCATTCACAACATCATAACTTTTGAACAAAAATCAATACAAAAAATCAGTTTAGCAAGTTCTGTTCAGCTCAGTCCAAAGATCATCTGAGACAATTTTGGGAAGAATTGGACAGATTTTCAAGGAGGAGTAGCGAAAAGACTGTTGTCCATTTACTTCAATACGGCGGACAGACGCTGTTTTGGAAAATGACAAATGAGACATTTTCAGAATCAGCATAACCCAGGGAACAAAATGACATCAAAAGTACAAATTTGAGACAAAATTTTAAAAGTTAAGCATTTTTTCAAGGATCGTAATATCTCTCGAACAGTAGGTGGCGCTGTCTTCATACTTCTGTGGTACGTCCAGGACATGATGTTGATGATCCCTACCGATTTTTGTGATGATATGTCAAATGGTTCAGAAGATATGAAAATGTATGACAAATTTCAAAATGGCCGACAGGGGGTTCAATCAATCCTGGCATAATTGACATCTTCTGATTCGGCACGACACAAGGAATCCATAGACACAGATATTTTAATTTTCTGACTGACTGTTCAAAAGTTATAAGCCAAAATGTGAATTGTTGGTATCTCACGACCCATAGGTGGCGCTATTCTCAACTTTGGCCTGGGCCCTCATATCATGGTGTTGATGATGCATAACAAGTTTTGTTTTGATTCATCAAAGTTTGGCCGAGATACAGCCTCTGAACCAATATTGGGTCAACCTCGTTAAGTTCATAACATCATAACTTTTGAACAAAGATAGTTAAATAAAATCTGTTTAGCAAGTTCTGTTCAGCTAAGTCCAAAGATCATCTGAGCCAATTTTGGGAAGATTGGATACATTTTCAAGGAGGAGTAGCGATTAGACTGAATAATGTACTTTTCAAAATGGCTGTTCAAAATGGGTGGAGTTTTTCTGTAAGCTATTGCATGTTATTAGCATGATGAGAGTAACCAGGTGTACTAAGTTTCATTTTTCTAGAATTAAGGGTTCATGAGTTATTACCATTCGAATGTTAGAATTTTGAACTGGTGGTGGCGCTATAGAGTTGGTCTTAGAGACCCCAAAGTTGGTCAGATCACTATTTATGACCATACAAGTGTGCCAAATTTCATCATTTTCCTATGTTCCTTCATAGGGCTGCCATAGACTCCCATTGCTGAAGAAGAATAATAATAATAATAATAAATATAGCTGCAAGCAGCGATGAGGCCAAGCCGGGAGAGAGCAGGAAGAGGCGGTGCAGAGCGGAAAGAGCAAAACGGCAGAAACAGAATATACATGGAAAACAGATAGGTTCAGAAGTACATAAGTTCAAAATGAACAGAAGTTCAGACAAGAACAAACGTAACATATGGTTCTGATTAAAGATGAACATGCACAGAAGATCCGATGGCTGGAACAAAAGCAAAGGTCAAATTAATAAAGATGATCCGGGGATTCAAACCCACTATCTGCCGTGTTCAAGGAGGCTGTTTAACAGAGTGAGCTACTCAGATGTGTGCAACAGACTGCCTTGGAGAGGTTAGCGTGTGAGAATGAGCTGACAAAAAAGTTATTTAGCAAACAATGAGTTAATTTTACGCAACTTATGGTTAACTGGACAACTGAAGAGTCACATTAAACAGTATTGTAATTGGTTAGCCAGTAACTTATTAGAATGCTAAGATTAATAACACAACAAAAAAAAACAGGGCACGGTAGACTTTCGAGGGTGTATTTCTTGGGAAGGGTAAAGAATATAAAATATTGGTTTAGCAAGTTCTGTTTGGCTTAGTCAAAGATCATCTGAGCCAATTTTGATAAGAATTGGATCACTTTTGAAGGAGGAGTAGCGAAAAGACGGAATATTGTACTTTTCAAATGACTGCTACTGTAATGGGAGGATCTTAATGTAAGCTATTGAATGTGATCAGCATGAATAGAGTAATCAGGTGTACTAAGTTTTATTTTCCTAGAATAAGGGGTTTGTGAGTTATTATAATTTCAATGTTGAATATTTGAACTGGTGGTGGCGCTATAGAGTTGGTTCTAGAGACTCCAAAGTTGGTCAGTTTACTAGTAATGACGATCACTAATAAATCATCTATAGTTATAAGCAAAATATGGGACATTTTGCTATCTCAATACCCATAGGTGGCGCTGTTCCCAACTTTGGTATTTACCCTCAGATCGGGGCTTTGATGAAGCATACCAAGTTTCGTTTCGATTGATCAAAGTTTGGCCGAGATTACAGCCTCCGAACCAGTTTTGGGTCGACGTTGGCATTCAGAACATCATAACTTTTTCACTAGTGGTCAAAAATTATGTTTAGCAAGTTCTGTTCAGCTCAGTCCAAAGATCATCTGAGACAATTTTGGGAAGAATTGGACAGATTTTCAAGGAGGAGTAGAAAAGACTGTTGTCCATTTACTTCAATACGGCGGACAGGCGCTGTTTTGGAAAATGACAAATGAGACATTTTCAGAATCAGCATAACCCAGGGAACAAAATGACGTCAAAAGTACAAATTTGAGACAAAAATTTCAAAAGTTAAGCGTTTTTTCATGGATCGTAATATCTCTCGAACAGTAGGTGGCGCTGTCTTCATACTTCTGTGGTACGTCCAGGACATGATGTTGATGATCCCTACCGATTTTTGTGATGATATGTCAAATGGTTCAGAAGATATGAAAATGTATGACAAATTTCAAAATGGCCGACAGGGGGTTCAATCAATCCTGGCATAATTGACATCTTCTGATTCGGCACGACACAAGGAATCCATAGACACAGATATTTTAATTTTCTGACTGACTGTTCAAAAGTTATAAGCCAAAATGTGAATTGTTGGTATCTCACGACCCATAGGTGGCGCTGTTCTCAACTTTGGCCTGGGCCCTCATATCATGGTGTTGATGATGCATAACAAGTTTTCTTTTGATTCATCAAAGTTTGGCCGAGATACAGCCTCTGAACCAATATTGGGTCAACCTCGTTAAATTCATAACATCATAACTTTTGAACAAAGATGACTAATTTTTTTTTGTTTAGCAAGTTCTGTTCAGCTCAGTCCAAAGATCATCTGAGCCAATTTTGGAAGAATTGGATCAATTTTCAAGAGGAGTAGCGATTAGACTGAATACTGTACTTTTCAAAATGGCCGCTACTGTAATGGGTGGAGTCTTACTGTAAGCTATTGCATGTGATCAGCATGAATGAGAGTAATCAGGTGTACCAAGTTTCATTTTCTAGAATTAAGGGGTTCATGAGTTATTACCATTTCAATGTTGAATTTTGAACTGGTGGTGGCGCTATAGAGGTCCTAGAGACCCCAAAGTTGGTCAGATCACTATTCATGACCATACCTAAGAGTGTGCCAAATTTCATCATTTTCCTATGTTCCTTCATAGGGCTGCCATAGACTCCCATTGGAGAAAGAAGAATAATAATAATAATAATAATAATAATAATAATCATACAATAGCAATAGGGGTCTAGCCCTTCGGGCTCGGCCCCTAAATATAGCTGCAAGCAGCAATGCCGGGGCCAAGCCCAGGAAGAGCGGTAAGGGCGGCGCAGAGCAGGAAGAGCAAAACGGCAGAGACAGAATATACATGGAAAAAACAGATAGGTTCAGAAGTACATAAGTTCGAAAATGAACAGAAGTTCAGACAAGAACAAACGTAACATATGGTTCTGATTAAAGATGAACATGCACAGAAGATCCGATGGCTGGAACAAAAGCAAAGGTCAAATTAATAAAGATGATCCACAGGATTTGAACCCACTATCTGCCGTGTTCAAAGAGCTGTTTAACAGAGTGAGCTACTCAGATGTGTCAACAGACTGCCTTGGAGAGGTTAACGTGTGAGAATGAGCTGACAAAAAAGTATTTATTTTAACAAGCACAATAAGTTAATTTTACGCAACTTATGGTTAACTGGACAGCTGAAGAGTCACATTAAACAGTATTGTAATTGGTTAGCCTGTAACTTATTAGAATGCTAAGATTAATAACACAACAAACAAGGGCACGGTCAAACTTTCGAGGTGTATTTCTTGGGAAGGGTAAAGAATATAAAATATCTGTTTAGCAAGTTCTGTTTGGCTTAGTCCAAAGATCATCTGAGCCAATTTTGATAAGAATTGGATCAATTTTTGAAGGAGGAGTAGCGAAAAAGACAGAATACTGTACTTTTCAAATGGCTGCTACTGTAATGTGTGGATCTTAATGTAAGCTATTGAATGTGATCAGCATGAATAGAGTAATCAGGTGTACTAAGTTTTATTTTCCTAGAATAAGGGGTTTGTGAGTTATTATAATTTCAATGTTGAATATTTGAACTGGTGGTGGCGCTATAGAGTTGGTTCTAGAGACTCCAAAGTTGGTCAGTTTACTAGTAATGACGATCACTAATAAATCATCTATAGTTATAAGCAAAATATGGGACATTTTGCTATCTCAATACCCATAGGTGGCGCTGTTCCCAACTTTGGCATGGACCCTCAGATCATGGCGTTGATGAAGCATACCCAGTTTCGTTTCGATTTATCAAAGTTTGGCCGAGATTACAGCCTCCGAACCAATTTTGGGTCGACGTTGTTGTTCAGAACATCATAACTTTTTTTTCACTAGTGGTCAAAAAATTATGTTTAGCAAGTTCTGTTCAGCTCAGTCCAAAGATCATCTGAGACAATTTTGGGAAGAATTGGACAGATTTTCAAGGAGGAGTAGCGAAAAGACTGTTGTCCATTTACTTCAATATGGCGGACAGACGCTGTTTTGGAAAATGACAAATGAGACATTTTCAGAATCAGCATAACCCAGGGAACAAAATGACATCAAAAGTACAAATTTGAGACAAAATTTTAAAAGTTAAGCGTTTTTTCAAGGATCGTAATATCTCTCGAACAGTAGGTGGCGCTGTCTTCATACTTCTGTGGTACGTCCAGGACATGATGTTGATGATCCCTACCGATTTTTGTGATGATATGTCAAATGGTTCAGAAGATATGAAAATGTATGACAAATTTCAAAATGGCCGACAGGGGGTTCAATCAATCCTGGCATAATTGACATCTTCTGATTCGGCACGACACAAGGAATCCATAGACACAGATATTTTAATTTTCTGACTGACTGTTCAAAAGTTATAAGCCAAAATGTGAATTGTTGGTATCTCACGACCCATAGGTGGCGCTATTCTCAACTTTGGCCTGGGCCCTCATATCATGGTGTTGATGATGCATAACAAGTTTTGTTTTGATTGATCAAAGTTTGGCCGAGATACAGCCTCTGAACCAATATTGGGTCAACCTCGTTAAGTTCATAACATCATAACTTTTGAACAAAGATGACTAATTTTTTTGTTTAGCAAGTTCTGTTCAGCTCAGTCCAAAGATCATCTGAGCCAATTTTGAGAAGAATTGGATCAATTTTCAAGGAGGAGTAGCGATTAGACTGAATACTGTACTTTTCAAAATGGCCGCTACTGTAATGGGTGGAGTCTTACTGTAAGCTATTGCATGTGATCAGCATGATGAGAGTAATCAGGTGTACTAAGTTTCATTTTTCTAGACTTAGGGGTTCACGAGTTATAACCATTTCAATGTTGAATTTTTGAACTGGTGGTGGCGCTATAGAGGTGGTCCTAGAGACCCCAAATATAGCTGCAAGCAGCAATGCCGGGCCGAGCCTGGGAACATAGAAAAAACATATAAGAACAGAAGTTCATGAAAATGAACATAGCATGGAAAAATCTATATATTTCTAATCCAGGAGCATTATATATTTGTGCAATGCTGGTCTGGATAACAAATAAATCAAAACAGCACAACATTACAACAGAAGTACAATGCTTGCAACAGAAGCAAATTCTGCATAATTTCATGCCACACCACCTCTTGAAGTCTGGGCACGTGCTTCTCTGATTCAACCCACTACCTGCAACGTTCAACACAGCGCTTAACTGAGTGAGCCACTCAGACGCATGTTCGACAGGTTACCGTGGAGAGGGTAAGGTGTGAGAATGAACAATTTACAATGTAAAATAATGGTCTGTATAAGAAACTAATCAAAACAGCACGTTTTTTAAAGTTGATCCTCGTGGGATTCGAACCCTAAATACAACAGGCTTTAAACTCAAAGCAAGCGGCTTAGCAGAATGCGCCACTTGGTTACTTCAGTAGTGCCAGACTATTGTGGAGAGGTTAAGGAGTGAGAATGAGCTGACAAAAAAAAGGTATTTAGCATTTTAACAAGCACAATAAGTTAATTTTAACGCATCTCATGGTTAACTGGACAGCTGAAGAGTCATATTAAACAGTATGATAGTTGGTTAGCCTGTAACTTATTAGAATGCTAAGATTTCTAGCATAAGTCAACAAACATGGGCACGGTCAAATTTCGAGGGGTATTTCTCGGGAACGGTAGTGAACATCAAAAATCTGTTTAGCAAGTTCTGTTCAGCTCAGTCAAAAGATCGTCTGAGCCAATTTTGGGAAGAATTGGATCAATTTTCAAGGAGGAGTAGCGAAAAGACAGAATACTGTACTGTTCATAATGGCCGCTACTGTAATGTGTGGATTCTTAATGTAAGCTATTGAATGTGATCAGCATGATGAGAGTAATCAGGTTTACTACTTTATTCTCCTAAAACAAGGGGTTTGTGAGTTATTATAATTTCAATGTTGAATATTTGAACTGGTGGTGGCGCTATAGAGTTGGTTCTAGAGACTCCAAAGTTGGTCAGTTTACAAGTAATGACCATCACTAATAAATCATCTAAAGTTATAAGCAAAATATGGGACATTTTCCTATCTCAATACCCGTAGGTGGCGCTGTTCCCAACTTTGGTATTTACTCTCAGATCGGGGCTTTGATGAAGCATACCAAGTTTCGTTTCGATTGATCAAAGTTTGGCCGAGATTACAGCCTCCGAACCAATTTTGGGTCGACGTTGTCGTTCACAACATCATAACTTTTGAACAAAAATCAATACAAAAAATCAGTTTAGCAAGTTCTGTTCAGCTCAGTCCAAAGATCATCTGAGACAATTTTGGGAAGAATTGGACAGATTTTCAAGGAGGAGTAGCGAAAAGACTGTTGTCCATTTACTTCAATACGGCGGACAGACGCTGTTTTGGAAAATGACAAATGAGACATTTTCAGAATCAGCATAACCCAGGGAACAAGATAACATCAAACGTATACATTTTAGATAACATTTTCAAAAGTTAAGCATTTTTTCAAGGATCGTAATATCTCTCGAACAGTAGGTGGCGCTGTCTTCATACTTCTGTGGTACCTCCGGGACATGATGTTGATGATCCCTACCGATTTTTGAGACGATATGTCAAATGGTTCAGAAGATATGAAAATGTATGACACATTTCAAAATGGCCGACAGGGGGTTCAATCAATCCTGGCATAATTGACATCTTCTGATTCGGCACGACACAAGGAATCCATAGACACAGATATTTTAATTTTCTGACTGACTGTTCAAAAGTTATAAGCCAAAATGTGAATTGTTGGTAACTCACGACCCATAGGTGGCGCTATTGCCAACTTTGGCCTGGGCCCTCATATCATGGTGTTGATGATGCATAACAAGTTTTGTTTTGATTCATCAAAGTTTGGCCGAGATACAGCCTCTGAACCAATATTGGGTCAACCTCGTTAAGTTCATAACATCATAACTTTTGAACAAAGATGACTAATTTTTTTTTGTTTAGCAAGTTCTGTTCAGCTCAGTCCAAATATCATCTGAGCCAATTTTGAGAAGAATTGGATCAATTTTCAAGGAGGAGTAGCGATTAGACTGAATACTGTACTTTTCAAAATGGCCGCTACTGTAATGGGTGGAGTCTTACTGTAAGCTATTGCATGTGATCAGCATGATAAGAGTAATCAGGTGTACTAAGTTTCATTTTTCTAGACTTAGGGGTTCACGAGTTATAACCATTTCAATGTTGAATTTTTGAACTGGTGGTGGCGCTATAGAGGTGGTCTTAGAGACCCCAAAGTTGGTCAGATCACTATTCATGGCCACAACTATAAGTGTGCCAAATTTCATCATTTTCCCATGTTCCGTTCATAGGGCTGCCATAGACTCCCATTGGACGAAAAGAATAATAATAATAATAATAATAATAATAATAATAATAAAACATACAATAGCAATAGGGGTCTAGCCCTTTGGGCTCGGCCCCTAAATATAGCTGCAAGCAGCGATTACCGGGGCCAAGCCCGGGAAGAGCAGGAAGGGCGGTGCAGAGCGGAAAGAGCAAAACGGCAGAAACAGAATATACATGGAAAAAACAGATAGGTTCAGAAGTACAGAAGTTCAAAAATGAACAGAAGTTCAGACGAGAACAAACGAACATATGGTTCTGATTAAAGACGAACATAAACAGAAGATCCGATGGCTAGAACAAAAGCAAAGGTCAAATTTATAAAGCTGATTCACACGGGATTCAAACCCACTTTCTGCCGTGTTCAAAGGCTGCAGCTTAACAGAGTGAGCTACTCAGATGCAAGTGTAACAGACTGCCTTGGAGAGGTTAACGTGTGAGAATGAGCTGACAAAAAAAGTTATTTAGCATTTTAACAAGCACAATAAGTTAATTGTAACGCATCTCATGGTTAACTGGGCAGCTGGAGAGTCACATTAAACAGTATGGTAATTGGTTAGCCTGTAACTTATTAGAATGTTAAGATTAATAGAATAACACAGCAAACACGGGCACGGTCAACTTCCGAGACGTATTTCTTAGGAACGAAAGCAAATATAAAAAATCTGTTCAGTCATTTCTGTGCGGCTCGGTTTAAAGATCATCTGGGCCAATTTTGGGAAGAATTTGATCACTTTTGAGGGAGGAGTAGTGGAAAGACAGAATACTGAACTTTTCAAAATGGCCGCTACTGTAATGGGTGGAGTCTTAATGTAAGCTATCGAATGTGATCAGCACGAAGAGAGTAATCAGTTGTACTAAGTTTAACTTCATAGAATAAGAGGTTTGTGAGTTATTCAAATTTCAATGTTGATTATTTGAACTGGTGGTGGCGCTAGAGAGTTGGTTCTAGAAACCCCAAAGTTGGTCAGATCACTAGTAATAACAATAACTACAAACTAATCGAAAGTTATAAGCAAATATGTGATTTTTTTTCTATCTCAATACCCGTAGGTGGCGCTGTTCCCAACTTTGGCATGGACCCTCAAATCCTGGTGTTGATGAAGCATAACAAGTTTCGTTTCGATTGATCAAAGTTTGTCCGAGATAACAGCCTCCAAACATATTTTGGGTCGACTTTGTTGTTCACAACATCATAACTTTTGAACAAAAGATAAATAAAAAAAAAATCTGTTCGGTCATTTCTGTCAGCTTAGTCCAAAGATCATCTGAGACAATTTTGGGAATTTTGGATCAGATTTTAAGGAAGAGTAGCGAAAAGGCAGATACTGATAAATTCAAAATGGCGCTACTGTAATGGGAGGAGTCTTAATGTAAGCTTTTGAATATGATCAACATGAAGAGAGTAATCAGGTGTAGTAAGTTTTATTTTTCTAGAATTAAGGGTTCATGAGTTATTACCATTTCAATGTTGAGTTTTCGAACTGGTGGTGGCGCTATAGAGCTGTTTTTAGAGATCCGATAGGGAAGGACATAAAATTACATATTTGACAACATTTCCAAAGTTATAAGTGCTTTTGCAAGAATTGTTATATCGTGAACACTAGGTGGCGCTGTCTTCATTCTTCCGGGGTACCTCCAGGACATTGTATTGATGATCCCTATTGATTTTTGTGCAGATATGTCGAATGGTTCAAAAGATATTCAAATGTATGATTAATTTTTAAAGTGGCGGCCATTTTGTTCAGCCAATCCTGGCGTAATTGACACCGTCTGATTTGGCATGACCCAAGGAATCCATAGAAACCAAGTTCATAATTTTCTGATTGACTATTCAAAAGTTATAAGCGAATATTAGCATTTTTGGTATCTCACGACCCATAGGTGGCGCTATTCCCAACTTTGGCATGGGCCCTCATATCATGGTATTGATGAAGCATACCAAGTTTCGTTTCGATTGATTAAAGTTTGGCCGAGATACAGCCTCTGAACCAATATTGGGTCAACCTCGTTAAGTTCATAACATCATAACTTTTGAACAAAGATAGTTAAAAAAAATATGTTTGGTCATTTCTGTGCGGCTCGGTCCAAAGATCATCTGAGCCAATTTTGGGAAGAATTGGATCAATTTTCAAGGAGGAGTAGCGATTAGACTGAATACTGTACTTTTCAAAATGGCCGCTACTGTAATGGGTGGAGTCTTACTGTAAGCTATTGCATGTGATCAGCATGATGAGAGTAATCAGGTGTACTAAGTTTCATTTTTCTAGAATTAAGGGTTCATGAGTTATTACCATTTCAATGTTGAATTTTTGAACTGGTGGTGGCGCTATAGAGTTGGTCCTAGAGACCCCAAAGTTAGTCAGATCACTATTCATAGCTATCTCTACAAGTGTGCCAAATTTCATCATTTTCCCATGTTCCCTTCATAGGGCTGCCATAGACTCCCATTGGACGAATATAATAATATTAATAAATATAGCTGCAAGCAGCGATTACCGGGGCCAAGCCAAGACCCATAGACGGCGAGAGCGGGAAGAGCAAACAGAGCGGAAAGAGCAAAACGGCAGAAACAGAATATACATGGAAAAAACAGATAGGTTCAGAAGTACATAAGTTCAAAAATGAACAGAAGTTCAGACAAGAACAAACGTAACATATGGTTCTGATTAAAGATGAACATGCACAGAAGATCCGATGGCTGGAACAAAAGCAAAGGTCAAATTAATAAAGATGATCCGCACAGGATTCGAACCCACTATCTGCCGTGTTCAAAGAGAGCTGTTTAACAGAGTGAGCTACTCAGATGCGTGTGCAACAGACTGCCTTGGAGAGGTTAACGTATGAGAATGAGCTGACAAAAAAGTTATTTAGCACAATGAGTTAATTTTTTACGCAACTTATGGTTAACTGGACAACTGAAGAGTCACATTAAAAAGTATTGTAATTGGTTAGCCAGTAACTTATTAGAATGCTAAGATTAATAACACAACAAAAAAAAAACAAGGGCACGGTAGACTTTCGAGGTGTATTTCTTGGGAAGGGTAAAGAATATAAAATATTGGTTTAGCAAGTTCTGTTTGGCTTAGTCCAAAGATCATCTGAGCCAATTTTGAAGAATTGGATCACTTTTGAAGGAGGAGTAGCGAAAAGACGGAATATTGTACTTTTCGAAATGACTGCTACTGTAATGGGAGGAGTCTTAATGTAAGCTATTGAATGTGATCAGCATGAATAGAGTAATCAGGTGTACTAAGTTTTATTTTCCTAGAATAAGGGGTTTGTGAGTTATTATAATTTCAATGTTGAATATTTGAACTGGTGGTGGCGCTATAGAGTTGGTTCTAGAGACTCCAAAGTTGGTCAGTTTACTAGTAATGACGATCACTAATAAATCATCTATAGTTATAAGCAAAATATGGGATATTTTGCTATCTCAATACCCATAGGTGGCGCTGTTCCCAACTTTGGTATTTACCCTCAGATCGGGGCTTTGATGAAGCATACCAAGTTTCGTTTCGATTGATCAAAGTTTGGCTGAGATTACAGCCTCCGAACCAATTTTGGGTCGACGTTGTCGTTCAGAACATCATAACTTTTTTTTTCACTAGTGGTCAAAAAATTATGTTTAGCAAATTCTGTTCAGCTCAGTCCAAAGATCATCTGAGACAATTTTGGGAAGAATTGGACAGATTTTCAAGGAGGAGTAACGAAAAGACTGTTGTCCATTTACTTCAATATGGCGGACAGACGCTGTTTTGGAAAATGACAAATGAGACATTTTCAGAATCAGCATAACCCAGGGAACAAAATGACGTCAAAAGTACAAATTTGAGACAAAAAATTCAAAAGTTAAGCGTTTTTTCATGGATCGTAATATCTCTCGAACAGTAGGTGGCGCTGTCTTCATACTTCTGTGGTACCTCAGGACATGATGTTGATGATCCCTACCGATTTTGTGATGATATGTCAAATGGTTCAGAAGATATGAAAATGTATGACAAATTTCAAAATGGCCGACAGGGGGTTCAATCAATCCTGGCATAATTGACATCTTCTGATTCGCACACAAGGAATCCATAGACACAGATATTTTAATTTTCTGACTGACTGTTCAAAAGTTATAAGCCAAAATGTGAATTGTTGGTATCTCACGACCCATAGGTGGCGCTATTTCTCAACTTTGGCCTGGGCCCTCATATCATGGTGTTGATGATGCATAACAAGTTTCGTTTTGATTGATCAAAGTTTGGCAGATACAGCCTCTGAACCAATATTGGGTCAACCTCGTTAAATTCATAACATCATAACTTTTGAACAAAGATAGTTAAATAAAATCTGTTCGGTTTAGCATTTCTGTTCAGCTCGGTCCAAAGATCACCTGAGCCATTTTTTGGAAGAATTGGATCAATTTTCAAAGAGGAGTAGCGATTAGACTGAATACTGTACTTTTCAAAATGGCCGCTACTGTAATGGGTGGAGTCTTACTGTAAGCTATTGCATGTGATCAGCATAATGAGAGTAATCAGGTGTACCAAGTTTCATATTTCTAGAATTAAGGGTTCATGAGTTATTACCATATGAATGTTGAATTTTTGAACTGGTGGTGGCGCTATAGAGTTAGTCCTAGAGACCCCAAAGTTGGTCAGATCACTATTTATGACCATACCTACGAGTGTGCCAAATTTCATCATTTTCCTATGTTCCCTTCATAGGGCTGCCATAGACTCCCATTGGACGAAAAGAAGAATAATAATAATAATAATAATAAAACATACAATAGCAATAGGGGTCTAGCCCTTCGGGCTCGGCCAATAAATATAGCTGCAAGCAGCGATTCCCGGGGCCAAGCCCGCAAATGACCCATAGGGCGGCGCAGAGCGGGAAGAGCAAAACGGCAGAAACAGAATATACATGGAAAAAACAGATAGGTTCAGAAGTACAGAAGTTCAAAAATGAACAGAAGTTCAGACGAGAACAAACGAACACATGTTTCTGATTAAAGACGAACATGCACGGAAGATCCGATGGGTGGAACAAAAGCAAAGGTCAAATTTATAAAGATGATCCACATGGGATTCGAATCCACCATCTCCAATGTTCAAGGGCAGCGGTTTAACAGAGTGAGCTACCCAGATGCATGCTCAACAGACTGCCTTGGAGATGTTAACGTGTGAGAATGAGCTGACAAAAAAAAGTTCTTCAGCATTTTAACAAGCACAATAAGTTAATGGTAACGCAGCTTATAATTAACTGGACAGCTTAAGAGTCACATTAAACAGTATGATAACTGGTTAGCCTGTAACTAATTAGAATGCTAAGATTAATAATACAACACAAAAAATCCTGGCTGTTTTCGAAAGGTATTTCTCGGGAACGGTAACGTTACTGAATATCAAAAATCTGTACAGTCAGAGCAGGAAGAGCAAAAACATCAGAAATGTTTGATGTTGATGAACATCAAAACATCTGATTTAGAAGTACAGGTGACAATGAACTTAAAATGAACAGTAGTACATCAGAATGAATACAGAGTGAACAAATATATATTTAAAAAAAATAGTAAAGAATAAATAAGTAATAATTAAAGAAAGCAATAAGAACACAGATTAGTACAATGTTTACTGGGATAATTAAATTCGAAAAGATAAAACAATTCACTAATTTGTAAAGATGACCAGTGTGAGAATTGAACTCCCAACCTTCAGAACATACACTTGCTGTTCTTCAAGGTGTGCTACATACAAGACACACTTCTCACAAGGTGCATATTGGTCTGATTGCCAAGGACTGCTTCAAAGGTGAAAATGTGCACAAAAGTTAATTGATCAAGTAGCACCTGATCTTAATTTGCAGTATATTAGTGAGAGAGCATGGGTGTCTTGAGTCTTCTGTTTTCTTACAGCAGGTAAGTTAGTCTTACAACTGTTTGTGAATTGATTATTACTTATTGGTTTTAATTTTGATTGTGTTTAATACATGAGCTCACTTTATTTTGTCGAGGTAAAGTGCATCATTTTCTGAAATGAAGAACAGCTTAATTTTCTTTTATGTTTGTAATGACCTTGTTGTTATAATGGCTATGCTTTTGAAGTGTTTCCACTTTACACTAATTAGATGGGCTTTTGTATTACTGTTTGTGTACTTTTTTATGTTTAATGTATTTCTAGAACTTATTTTAAGGACATTTAATGTTTAACGTTAGTGACTTTTTTTGGTTCTTGTTAAAGTAATACAGAGGAATTAATCCCTTCAGATTTTTTGAATATTATATGAACCACTTAATTGACTTAGCATTTTTCATTAAATTTTCTTGAAAATTCTGTCTGGTTAATGTTTCCTTGAGGAGTAGTATTGATAAAATCTACATTGACAAATAAAATCTACCCAAAATCTTATTGAATGGGTTATATTTTTCTGTGAAAAAGTTGCATTTTAATGAAACGTTTCATTTTTATATGCACTTGACAATACTTACTACTTTTTATGTGTGATTGGTGAATTCATAAGAGCGTGAGTTGAGGTAACATTTATAATTGTTGTATTTATATATATATATATATATATATATATATATATATATATATATATATATTTGAATATACAATTTAAATTATAGAAGTTCTTAAAATGTATGGCTTATATGACTTCTCTTTTTCATATGTGCTGGTACACTGGCAAGACTGCGAGTTGAGGTAAGTCAAAAGTAACTTTATTAAACTTGTTTTATATACTGCTTAAATCAAATGGGATGTATAACAAAGCATAGCTGACCAGTCAATGTTTTCTTTTGTTTGTGGTGGTGCACTGGCAAAAGACTACGAGTTGAGGTAAGTTAAATAGTTTTCTTTTCATGGTAAAATTGAAGGTGTATCAATGTGTGCTAGATTATCTTTTCAGTTAATCATCAGTACTTGTGCCTTGTCGATGACTTATGTAAATATTGTTTACATAGCTGGTGATAAAATATCAACATGAGTGAATTTATGTAATTTCTTATTCTGTTTTTTTTTACTATTACTTATTACTACTAATAATGTGATGTTAGTACAACATATTTTCATGTGAAGTATGTTCAGCATTTGCAATGTTTGAATACATGCAGTATTTTGATGTTTTAAATTGTTTAAAAACTGGAAACTATTAATAAGACTATGTAGTAATTCGGTTTCTGTGTTCACAGATGCCACGACCTAAGAAAAAGTCCGCCATAGCCAAGAAGCTATATGCACAGCGATGTGCAGAGGCTGCACCGCTTCCTCTTAAAACATCTGAAGCCGAGGTTTTGCCGCTTCCTCGTAAAAAAATGGCAGACTTGTCAGGAAGTGCTGACAAGTGCCGTCGTGCAAACCAGCAGGTTCTACTCTGTCCTGCAATAAAACGGGTAGAGGCTGCACCGCTTCCTCTTAAAACATCTGAAGCCGAGGTTTCGCCGCTTCCTCGTAAAAAAATGGCAGACTTGTCAGGAAGTGCTGACAAGTGCCATCGTGCAAACCAGCAGGTTCTACTCCGTCCTGCAATAAAACGGGTAGAGGCTGCACCGCTTCCTCTTAAAACATCTGAAGCCGAGGTTTCACCGCTTCCTCGTAAAAAAATGGCAGACCATGAATGCCTGTATTTATGGTCAGAACCCTCCAATCTTGAAAAGTCTCTAAGGTTCCCATCGGTTTCAAAAGTTGTCCCATCTGTTTCAAAAGTTGTCCCATCTGTTTCAAAAGTTGTCCCATCTGTTTCAAAAATGTTTTCTGAAAAGTCTCTCAAAAGCTCTGAACAATCTCTCACAAGTTCCAGAAAATCTGCAGAAAGGTTTGTGGTCCCAACAAAGTTGAATGAGAATGTTTTGAACACGTTAAACATGTGTGTTGATTTTCCAAAGAAATCCGTGCTGAAAGGTTCTTTTCATCAAGCTGACGCCCGCTTTGGAGATTCACGCAACAGACAGTGTGGAGCTATTGGTCTGACAGTGGTGTTGAAAAGCAAGATGAAGAATGTGCTGACATGGACTTCACAAGATCTCGACAGTGTCTTGGTTGCAGGAACACACCTTTACGAGTCTTTAATAAACCAGGGTAATATAAAAGACCGGCAAGTCAAGGGTAGGAATTACATTGCAGTTCATGAATTACCAAGGAGACATGTGCTGGGTAATACTGCTTTTTCAATGGAGTACAATCCGTCTCTCACTGGTTTTGTTGATGTCAATGACTACAGTGAGTATGATGAAGTCATAAGTGGTGTGGCCATGCCACTTGATGTTGCACTTCAGCAAGCTCTACTGAGTGCTGATGCTCTCCTTGTAACTATTTGTGCCAACACATCTGCAGTAATTAAGCAGGGATCATGGTATGCAGTTGTTGACTCTCATGCTATTAAAACCGAGACGAGCTGCGTTGCTTATCACAGTTCAATAGAATCTTTGTACAACTATATTAATGACATGGCACAGTTATTTGGGGAACCTAAACCACCATTTGAGATAACTGGAGTTTTGATTCATGCAGATGTTTCTGATCCGTTAGAAGAAGCAAGCAGCAGTTTTCCTTGCTCTTCTGGTAAAGCCCTTTACAGTGAAGTCCTAAAACGCACACCCAAGGTATGTGAACCTGTGAAGACTGAGGTAAGGACATCTGATTTTCAAGTGGACTCTGGCAAGCCCTGGCAAGCCCAGATGAAGTACCCATTGAAAACACAATCAAAACCAATGAGTAAACCCAATAACACTGAACGAAACATTCCAGCAAATTTCCATAAAAATGCTTTGAGTGCTTCTTGTGATTTTCCACAGAAACCAATGTTGAAAGGTTCTTTTCATCAAGCTGATGCCCGCTTTGGAGCTTCACGTAACAGACAGTGTGGAGCCATCAGTCTGACAGCGGTGTTGAAAAGCAAGATGAAGGATGTGCTGACATGGACTGCACAAGATCTCGACAGTGTCCTGGTTGCAGGAACACACCTTTACGAGTCTTTAAGAAATCGGGGTAACATAAAAGACCGGCAAGTCAAGGGTAGGAATTACATTGCGGTCCATGAATTACCAAGGAGACATGTGCTGGGTAATGCTGCTTTTTCCATGGAGTACACTTCGCCTCTTACTGGTTTTGTTAATGTCAATAATTACAGTGAGTACGATGAAGCAATAAGCAGTATGGCCATGCCACTTGATGTAGCGCTTCAGCAAGCTCTACTGAGTGCTGATGCTCTCCTTTTAACAATTTGTGCCAACACATCTGCACTTATTAAGCAGGGGTCATGGTATGCAGTTGTTGACTCTCATGCTATCAAAACTGAGACAAGTTGCGTTGTCTATCACAGTACCATAGAGTCTTTGTACAACTATATTAATGACATCGCACAGGTATTTGGGGAACCTGAGCCACCATTTGAGATAACTGGAGTTTTGGTTCATGCAGAAGTCTCTGATCCGTTGGAAGAAGCAAGCAGCAGCAGTTTTCCTTGCTCTTCTGGTAAAGCCCTTTACAGTGAAGTCCTAAAACGCACACGCAAGGTATGTGAACCTGTGAAGACCGAGGTAAGGACATCTGATTATAGAGTACCTGTGGATAAAGTTGCACACACTAACCTTCCAACGCAGACAGCATGTAACGTGTTGCCAAGTAAAGGTAAAAGGGGTAGGAAAAGAAAGCAGAATGAACTCTCAGATAAACAGGTTATAAAATCACATGCTGAAACTGTTGTAACGGATGATATAACAATCACTGGAGTTTTGTTTCATGCAGATGCTGAAGTCTCTGATCCTTTGGAAGAAGCAGGCAGCAGCAGTTTTCCATATTCCTCTGGTAAAGCCCTTTACAATGAAGTATTAAAACACACACCCAAGGTATACAAATCTGTGAAGACTGAGGTAAGACCAGCTGATTATAGAGTACCTGTGGATGAAGTGGTAAACACAAGAAGCACTAACCTTCCAACGCAGACAGCCGGTAACGTGTTGCCAAGTAAAGGTAAAAGGGGTAGAAAAAGAAAGCAGAATGAACTCTCAGATAAACGGGTTATAAAATCACATCATGAAACTGTTGTAACGGATGACATAATCATCACTGATGTTTCGGTTCCAGATGTATTTTTTTCTCCTTTAACTCCTAATGATCGGCAAGCTTTATGTGGGCTCATACTTCTGACGAATGTTAACACTGATTGTAATGTCATAAACTTTGGTCCCATTGCAGATCCGTGTCAGACAAAGACCATTAAACCAGACGGTAACTGCTTTTTCAGATCGTTGGCACATGTGATATGTGGAAGTGAAGACAAGCACTTGAAGATTCGCCGTGCAGCTGTCAAACATCTGAAAATTAATACTGCTATTTGAGAGGTGAAGTGAGAAGTGAATATTTGACACGATCTAGAATGTGTTATTCTGGCACATGGGTAACAGAAATTGACATATTTGTTTCGGCTGATCTTTTCAAAACTACCATAATGACTTTTAATGATGGCCGATGGAATGCACACAAACCTACTGGAGAGGTATTTACGCAGAATGTGATTTATTTGAAACACTGTAACGGTAATCATTATGAAGTTGTGACATGTGTTAAGCATAGAGATCGAGATGGTGTTTGTGCAGGAGCATGTGGACATGCAGTGTCAAATGAGGTTAGCAAGCCATGTCTGCGTAAAAGAAAGGTAAGCGATGCTGCAGAATGTCCTGCAACTAAGAGGCATCGGGAGAGATATTGTAACGACAGTGAGTACAGACAAAAACAATTGAAGTACAAGAAGTCAAAATATTGTAATGACCCTGATTTCAGGAATGCAAATCGTAATTGCTCAAAAGATTATTATGCAAGCAATGTTCAGTTTCAGAAATTGGTTCGTCTCTATTCCCAGGTGAAGTACAAGAGTGATGTAGTCTTTCAAGGAAGAGTGCGTGAGTATTCGAAGCTAAATTATCGGCAAAACCTGGCCTGTAAAGCAAGAGTGGGGGAGTATTCGAAGACAAAATATCTGCAAAACCTGGCCTTTAAAGCAACAGTACGTGAGTATTCTGTGATGAAATACCATAAAGATGTGAACTTTCGTGCAAGTACAATACGAAAAGGTTGTGAAATCTATGCAAGAAAGAAAGAACAAAAAGACATTGATGTTGCTATTGATTATTTTGGACAAGAAGTTAATACTGGTCCAGAGTTTGTGTGCTCTGTCTGTCACCGCTTACTTTTCAGAAAGCAGGTTATTGAATGCAAAACGGAATGTTATAAAGACAGAGGAGAAAAAATTGCTGCTTTGGGTAGAAGATGTATCACAACTAAATATCTGCATGTTTGTGATGAAAAGTGTAACATGTCTTCTGCTTATTCCTCAAGGTGCAAATTATGGATTTGTTTAACTTGTCATAGAAAAATCCTTGGTGGAAAACTGCCAGAAGAGAGTGTTGCCAACAACATGCATTTGGTGGACGTTCCAAATCAACTGAAACGTCTCAACTCATTGGAACAACATCTCATTGCACGTAACATTCCTTTTATGAAATTACTCTGCCTTCCCCGTGGTAAACAACATGGATGCCATGGACCTGTAGTCTGCGTTCCAGTAAATACCACAGACGTGTCCAATATCCTTCCACGAAATGAATGTGATGATCAGATGATAAGGATCAAACTGAAACGAAAATTAACTTACAAAGGGCATTATGAGTACAAGTATGTACACACTGATCATGTTAGAAATGCTCTGAAATATTTGATCAGGTTCAATAAGTGCTTTGGAGATGTGGAGATTAATGAGCAGTGGATTAACTCTTTGAATGAACCCAAAGAGAACGTTGATGAAAAGGAGGAACAAGATGTAGTTGAACAGATAGATGAAAATGACCCTGATGAACAGCCAGAGGAAGACTTGACCTACATCAAAGAGCAAAGTGGTCTTTTGTCAGACACGTCATTGCAACCTGTGGACATCGGTTCAGAAGTAATTGATCAGCATTTCCAGGATGTATTAAATCTGGCACCAGCTGAAGGTAACAGTCCTGTTAGCTTGTTATCTGACAAGTCAAATGAAGCAAAATGTTTCCCAGTTCTCTATCCAACTGGTGGTCCAACGTTTCATGATAGGAGGGAGGTAAGAATTACATTGTCACGATACTTGAATGCAAGAATCCTCAATGCAGATGGACGTTTTGCACGGAGCACAGACTTCATTTTTTATGCACAGTATTTGTCGGAGCTTGATCAAGTTGTATCTAATGTTTCAATTGCTTTACGCAAAGGATCTGACAAGAGTTTGACACAATTAACATCAGATATGCTAACAAACCCAGATTCGTTGTCTAAAATATTGAGTTTTGATGAAGGATACAAGTTTTTGAGACCAATCCGTGGAACGCCACCATATTGGCAGTCTACTCAAAAAGACCTTTTTGCGCTCATAAGACAGCTAGGCATTCCGACTTTCTTTGCATCCTTTAGTTCTGCAGATCTCAGATGGCCGGAAATTATCAGTACCATTCTTAAACAGGAAGGGAAAAACCTAAATGCAAATGAACTTGACTGGTCTGAAAAATGTGGACTGATAAGACGAAACCCAGTTACTGCAGCAAGGATGTTTGATCATAGATGGCATTGTTTTCTGAGAGATGTAATCATGTCTTCAGCTCAACCGATCGGGAAGATAATAGATTACTTTTATCGTGTAGAGTTTCAACAGCGTGGATCTCCTCACGTTCATTGTCTGTTTTGGGTTGAAAATGCACCAAAGTTAAATGAAGACAATGAAGACAATGATGCTTTGGTTGCCAGTTTCGTTGATCATTACATCACTTGTGAGACCCCAAGGGAGGATGAAACTGAACTGTTTGAGACTGTCAACGGTGTTCAGAAACACAGTGTCAGACATTCAAAGACGTGTCGTAAGAAAAGGACAGTCTGCAGGTTTAATTTTCCACGGCCCCCATCTAGTCGTACCTTTATTACAAGAGGTGGTAGTCGAGATGATTTAAAAAGCGGTGATGGAAAAGATGCTGCAAGTACAATTTTAGAGAAAGTCAAAAGGGCATTAGCACATTCTGAAACGACTTATGATTCAACAGAAGATTTTTTTGAGTCCATTGGCATTAATCAGGCTCTCTTTGAAAAGGCATACAAACAGTGTTCCAAAAAGAAAATGGTTGTCCTAAAAAGAAGTCCAAAAGACGTCTGGGTGAACCAGTATAATAAACATTTACTGCGTGCCTGGCAAGGCAACATGGATATCCAGTATGTCACAGATGCTTACTCTGTAGTGGTTTACATTATTAGTTACATTACAAAAGCAGAACAAGAAATGGGACTGTTGCTGCAACGTGCACAAAATGAAGCCATGAATGGAAATCTTGAAGCAAGAGCATCACTAAAAATGCTTGGGAGTGTATATCTTCACAACAGAGAAATTTCTGCTCAAGAGGCAGTGTATCGACTGACAGGTATGCACTTGAAGGAATGTTCTCGTAAAGTCCAGTTTATTCCAATTGGATTGAACCCTGTAAAGATGAGTTTGCCTCTTCGTGTTATCCAAAACAAAGATGGTCAGTCTGGTGAAGAAACCAACTTTTGGATGACTAGTCTTGTTGACCGGTACAAGAATAGGCCTAACACTCAAGAGTTTGAGATTCAGTGTCTTGCAAGTTTTTGCTCTGAAAACAGGATATTGTCGAAATCAGAAGTTTCTTCACAAAAGGCCTCAGAAGACAAGGTGATTAAGCTGAACAACAACTGTGGCTATATGATGAAGAGAACTCGAACTGAACCTGCAGTTGTCAGGTATCCAAGATTTTCTCCAAAAAAAGATAGTGAAAAGTACTTCCATTCACTGTTACAACTTTTCTTACCACATTACGAAGACTGGCAGCTCAAGCCTGAGAATTTTACCACTTATGAGGAATTCTACAACAATGGTGCTGTGAAATTTGGAGGTAATGTGACAGAAGTCAAATGTATTGTTGATGCTAATCGAGCGCTGTTTGAAAAGGAAAGTGACAAAATGGATCGGGCTCAACAGCTTTTGGAGCAGGGTGTTAATTTGGAAGATGCTTGGGCTGCATTATGTCCTGAAACGGAAAAGGAACGTCTTGAATGCGTAGAACTAAGGAAGAGCAATGTAATTCCCAATGAAGATGATCCTGAGTTTTCTATTCCAGATCTTGTAGCTAACCCTCAAATTCCATACCGTATTGAAAGCAACCGTGCTGGAATGTCTAGAGATGAGGCGTTATGTTTACTAAGATCATTAAATGCACAACAATCTGCAATCTTTTACAAAGTGCGGAAATGGTGTCTAGAGAAACTTCTTGGAGAAAACCCTGAACCATTTCACTTGTTTGTTACTGGTGGCGCAGGCACAGGGAAAAGCCATTTAATCAAAGCGATATACTACGAGTCTTCCAGACTTTTATCTCAGTTGTCTGACAACCCTGATGATAGAAGTGTGATTTTAACTGCATCAACCGGAGTTGCTTCCTTCCACATTGGTGCTTCTACAGTCCATAATGCTCTTTCCATAGGTGCTAATGTCAAACTGCCATATCAGCCACTAAGCGATGACAAAATCAATTCACTTCGTGTTAAAATGGGAGGTTTGCAGATTATGATCATTGATGAGGTATCCATGGTTGACCATCACCTTTTGTCATATGTTCATGGGAGGTTGAGACAAATTAAGCAAACTGGAGACTACTCCATTTTTGGAAAAGTCAGTTTGGTCTGCGTTGGTGATTTTTACCAGCTTCCGCCTGTCAAGGGAATTCCCTTGTATGTTGATCCAAAAGGAGTGAATCTTTGGGATAGCAACTTTGAAATTGCCGAACTAACACAAGTTGTCAGGCAACAAGATGCATCTTTTGCTGAAATGTTAAATCGTCTTCGAGTTCATAAAAAGAAGGAAAGTCTAAGCCCAAGCGACGTTAACATGTTGAAGCAACGTGAAACAGGTGAAGAATGTGAAGCTATTCATATATTTCCTACAAATGCTCAGGTTGATGAATACAACGTTCAGAAACTCCATGAGCTTTGTCCTGAGGCAATCACTATTCGAGCTAGAGATTTTGTGAGAAATCCAGAAACTGGAAGAATAGAAGCTAAAGTTGGATTTCATGCAAAAGTGTTCAACTCCTGTTTGGATAAATGTGTATCCTTGGGTGTTGGAGCGCGAGTAATGCTAAAGAAAAATATTGCTGTTTCTGATGGACTTGTCAATGGAGCCTTTGGCACAGTTGTCCACATAAGCAAAAAACAAAAATGTGATGATGATGAGGATGACTTTCCATTAGCTATTCATGTGGAATTTGATAATCCAAATGTTGGTAAAATTCAAAGATCGACGCAACGACAGATATTTTCCCCAAATTCTACAGTTATTGAAGTGGAAGAAGATCAAGTCACAAACGATGGTGGTTTAAGACGTCAATTTCCACTTAAATTGGCATGGGCATGCACCGTTCACAAAGTGCAAGGACTCACAGTAGACAAAGCGGTTGTCTCACTTGACAAGGTATTTTGTCCGGGACAAGCGTATGTTGCACTGAGTCGTGTGAGAACCCTCGATGGACTAATAATTAATGACTTCAAAGAGTCTGCCATATATTGTAATGAGAAAATCGACTCCGCTATGAAGATCATGCTCCGACTTAATTTAGAAAATCACAGTGTCATGAAGACACCTGATAGGTTTACACTTGCTCTTCATAATGTACAAAGTCTTCGAGCTCATGTCCAAGATATTCAAGTTCACGGACAGCTAATGAATGCGGATTGTATCTGTTTAACTGAAACTTGGCTAAAAGTTGAAGATGATGTGCAGATACCGGGATTTGTTTTTAAGAACAATCCGAGAGCTAAGTGTTATGACGAGAGCACTCCACTTTTCACTGATTTAAAACGACAAAGAGGTGGTGGAGTCGGAGTATTCTGTTGTGAAGGCATTCATTTTAACGTCATCATTCCAGAACCTTGTAACTTGGAATGTCTATACTTTCAAGTTCCACATATAAGTTTGAAAGCTGCTTTGCTGTACAGGCCTAATTCATATCCACTTCACATGTTTCGACAAAATATGCTGCATGTTATTGATGAGCTGGGGAAACATTCAGGCAAGAAACTAATTATGGGAGACTTCAATGAGGACATCTTGACATCATCTACAATTGGAACATTAATGGAATTACATGGATACAGTCAACATGTGCAACATCCTACAACTGAAAAAGGAACACTGATAGACCATGTCTATGTTAAAGATGCAGAAAACGTTTCAGTCGAAATCGTGCAAACCTATTATAGTTACCATCAGGCAGTACTGATACAGGCAGGCAGGGAATGATTGTGACGTACTGAAATGATTATAACTGCATTCTCTTTTCTTTTCGGTACCCTTACTGTGCAATGTTCATTCTGAGATTCCAATGGGTATACAACTGGAGAAGTGTATAACTTGAGACGGTATGTTCTTAGACTATCTATATCTAAATGACTCAAATAATCCATCAGTTGAATCTGTACAGATGTTGCATATTATCAATGAAGGTCTATCTGACGGAAATCGGTTTTATTTGTGAAACACACTGAAATTAGAAAATTGTATAACTGTATTGGCTGTTCTGTTTTTTTTTTTTGTCCATACTATGTGAACACTATCCTGAGATTCCAAGATTCACAGAGTCCATTCAATCCAGCCTCAAATTCATCCCAGTGATCTTCTTTCAAAATATCCCATAATTGCTCTTCTTTCTTGAGCTAAATTGTATTCAGCCAAGGTAATTGTAGTGTTTAATTTGTATTCAGCTTTATTTGCTTGGATTATTTTTAAATTATTATTTTTTTTGTCTTCTAGTTTTTAACTGACATCAAGTATATTACAAAGTATTTTGTTAATCTAATTTTGGTTATATCCTAAGCCATCCAAACAATAGTGGATGCTTCCCAACATCATAGGAAGCATTTACAAAGACTGCCTGCATCCATCCAGTTGTCTCCTATTATATCAGAATTAAGTAAAGGGAACAACACCAAAAAAGTCAAGATTGACTAAAATGCACAAAGGTAAGTTGACTCGGGTGTGCCTGGTTACTTTGTAACTTTGTAAACTTGGTTGTTTGAAATGTAGTGAGCTGTGTTAAAGGCATTACTAAATTAATTATCTATATGCAAGTAACCACACATACTTTTCACCTACTAAAAATATACTTTCAGATTTATGCATCAACTCAATATTTACTGTCCACTGCTCTCAAAACGTGAGTGTAGAGACTGTCTAGATTAGTTGCAAAATGTTTTTGTTTTGTAAAAGTTGTACAAGCAGTTGATGTCCCATGAATGTATTTTCAGATTTCTGCAATAAGCTACACTTGCAACTTCCTCATCCATTGATTATTTGCTCAATGAGCTGTTTTATAAAGGAGCACACAACTGATAAAAAGGTAAATTTTAATTGTATAATGTCTGCTGAACTGTAATTGACTCCTTTCCTTAAGCGCTGTTTAACCTACTAACAATACATTTTCAGGTTTGTGCATTAAAACTCAAGATCTACGGTTCTCAAAAGGCAAGTGTAGATCCGTTATGATCCTTTGCTCCATTAGCTGGTTTTATAGAGAAGCATACAACCGATAAAAATATACCAAATGTCAGCAAAATTTAAACACTCTTCTTAAAGCTTTAATTAATGTATAAACTTTCATACTTGTGACACAATTTGGCATCACAGGTGTTTGTGGATCTGAAAAAAATAATCACCAATGGAAATATCCACTACTGACAAAAAGGTAAACTAATGGTGTCTGCATTGATCACAATGTTTTTGTTCAATTCTTCACTTTTATCAAGCAGTTAATGTTCAATAAATTTTTTTCTTCAGATTTCTAAAATGCCCTGAAGTCATAACTTCCATATTGACATTCTTTGCTCCATGAACTCCTATAAAGAAGCACACATCTGATATAAAGGTAAATGTAATATTTTGCTTAATGTTTCAGACTTGATAGGCTTCCCTTCAAGGATTACTTAATCTATGAACTATACAATTTCAGATATGTTCAACAACTCTGTAACTCCAGTCATAATCAGAGCTCTATCAACTATGCAAATGACAAAACTGTAAGCTAATAATATATTTGTTGCAAACTGTTTGTGTAAAGTTTTTCATTTTATCAATCAATTGACACACCATGAATGTTTTTGTCCCGCAGATTTCCAAAACACACAATAGTCATAACTACGAAGAAACCATGCATATTCAATTAATCTAATGTTTCTAAAGTTTTCGTGCATTGTCAAAATTTTAACTAGCTTCTGACCCTCGTGATGGGAGTCCAAGATCCATACATTTCCCAACTGTATTCAAGCTCACAAAAGGTAGAATAAAATATGCTTATTAATCATAAGTTGATACTAATTTGACTTTAATTTTTTGATTTTCTGCTTCTCTTTCTTAAGGTGAAGACTAAACCATTGTCGACTATCAATTCAGAAAATGTCCCAACAAAACTCTAAACAGATGCAGACAGTCAATGGTCAATTTTTTTCACAAATGAACTCGCATAACTAAAACAGATTTTATTTATTTATATATGTGTATATTGGATGGATGGATGGCTTGTATTATATTTAGCCTATGTATGTGTCAGCCAAAGGAGAATGGCCTGCCCCTGTTGAGTCTGGTTTCTCCCTACACCACTCTGCTGATGATGCTCCACAACTAATGCAACAGATTACAACCGATACAACAGATGCTCTTCACTAATTTAGGGAGTTTTTCCTTGCCACTGTCGCTGTTTGGCTTGCTCACTGGGTATTAAGGCACACTATTTTCAATGTAAACAGAGTAAAGTCTTTGTAAAGCACTAAATAAATAAATGATGGATTAAAATATACATTTTGTCATTGCTACCATGCACTTCCATTTATTCTATGAATGTCCTATTTGTTGAATTATTTTACATTGACCATATGTATAATGTTAGCTTAGTTCCCCACAAAATCATTTGGTTTCTTAAAAAAAGTAAAAAAAAGACCACATCAGTGAGAGCACAATTTTTATCACACTGTGCCACATAGCGGATACATGATACTGGACAAAAATAATTTTAAAGTAATTTAACATGCTATTATTCAAAGTCTTAATGTACGTCTTTATCTTTGCTTTCAGTATATTTATTGATTGCAGTATCATTAAACCTGACATTGAGGGGAAATTGTTAAACTATATTTAGTGTACTCAGCAGAATTAAAATATTCTGTAACTTAAATGGTGATACCACTTGAGTTTCGATATATTTTAATTCCAGTGATAGAATGAACAGAAGTTCAAATGAAAATGAACATGGCATGGATTAAAAAAAAAATATATATATATTTCTAATCCAGGAGCATTATATATTTGTGCAATGCTGGTCTGGATAACAAATAAATCAAAACAGCACAACATTATAAAGATATACCACACAGGATTCGAACCCACAATCTCCCATTCATGCACCTGTTGCTGATCCTGTTACACCACTGGAGATATGGTTATTTGCACAGATGCTGAAGTGTAGAAGTTGAACTGAGAATCAAAATAAATTTGTACTTAAAAACACTGTCATATTTTTAATACAATGAGATGTAAAAATTCTTAGAGAGGCACAATGCTTGCAACAGAAGTAAATTCTGCATAGTTTCATGCGACACCACCTCTTGCAGTCTGGGCATGTGCTGCCCTGGATTCGAACCCACTACCTGCAACGTTCAAGCACAGCGGCTTAACTGAGTGAGCCACTCAGGCTGCCTTGGAGAGACTGCCTTGGAGAGGTTAAGGTGTGAGAATGAGCTGACAAAAAAGTTATTTAGCATTTTAACAAGCACAATAAGTTAATTTTAACGCATCTCATGGTTAACTGGACAGCTGAAGAGTCATATTAAACAGTATGATAATTGGTTAGCCTGTAACTTATTAGAATGCTAAGATTTCTAGCATAAGTCAACAAACATGGGCACGGTCAAATTTCGAGGGGTATTTCTCGGGAACGGTAGTGAATATCAAAAATGTGTTTAGCAAGTTCTGTTCAACTCGGTGAAAAGATCGTCTGAGCCAATTTTGGGAAGAATTGGATCAATTTTCAAGGAGGAGTAGCGAAAAGACAGAATACTGTACTGTTCATAATGGCCGCTACTGTAATGTGTGGATTCTTGATGTAAGCTATTGAATGTGATCAGCATGAATAGAGTAATCAGGTGTACTACGTTTTATTTTCCTAGAATAAGGGGTTTGTGAGTTATTATAATTTCAATGTTGAATATTTGAACTGGTGGTGGCGCTATAGAGTTGGTTCTAGAGACTCCAAAGTTGGTCAGTTTACTAGTAATTACGATCACTAATAAATCATCTATAGTTATAAGCAAAATATGGGACATTTTGCTATCTCAATACCCATAGGTGGCGCTGTTCCCAACTTTGGCATGGACCCTCAGATCATGGCGTTGATGAAGCATACCAAGTTTCGTTTCAGTTTATCAAAGTTTGGCCGAGATTACAGCCTCCGAACAAATTTTGGGTCGACGTTGTCGTTCAGAACATCATAACTTTTTTTTTCACTAGTGGTCAAAAAATTATGTTTAGCAAGTTCTGTTCAGCTCAGTCCAAAGATCATCTGAGACAATTTTGGGAAGAATTGGACAGATTTTAAAGGAGGAGTAGCGAAAAAACTGTTTTCTATTTACTTCAATATGGCGGACAGACGCCATTTTGGAAAATGACAAATGAGACATTGTCAGAATCAGCTTAACCCAGGGAACAAGATGAAATCAAAAGTACAAATTTTTGTCATAATTATCAAAACGTTAAGCGTTTTTTCAAGGATCGTAATATCTCTCGAACAGTAGGTGGCGCTGTCTTCATACTTCTGTGGTACGTCCAGGACATGATGTTGATGATCCCTACCGATTTTTGTGATGATATGTCAAATGGTTCAGAAGATATGAAAATGTATGACAAATTTCAAAATGGCCGACAGGGGGTTCAATCAATCATGGCATAATTGACATCTTCTGATTTGGCACGACACAAGGAATCCATAGACACAGATATTTTAATTTTCTGACTGACTGTTCAAAAGTTATAAGCCAAAATGTGAAATGTTGGTAACTCACGACCCATAGGTGGCGCTATTGCCAACTTTGGCCTGGGCCCTCATATCATGGTGTTGATGATGCATAACAAGTTTTGTTTTGATTCATCAAAGTTTGGCCGAGATACAGCCTCTGAACCAATATTGGGTCAACCTCGTTAAGTTCATAACATCATAACTTTTGAACAAAGATGACTAATTTTTTTTTGTTTAGCAAGTTCTGTTCAGCTCGGTCCAAATATCATCTGAGCCAATTTTGAGAAGAATTAGATCAATTTTCAAGGAGGAGTAGTGATTAGACTGAATACTGTACTTTTCAAAATGGCCGCTACTGTAATGGGTGGAGTCTTACTGTAAGCTATTGCATGTGATCAGTATGATGAGAGTAATCAGGTGTACTAAGTTTCATTTTTCTAGACTTAGGGGTTCACGAGTTATAACCATTTCAATGTTGAATATTTGAACTGGTGGTGGCGCTATAGAGGTGGTCCTAGAGACCCCAAAGTTGGTCAGATCACTATTCATGGCCATAACTATAAGTGTGCCAAATTTCATAATTTTCCATGTTCCGTTCATAGGGCTGCCATAGACTCCCATTGGACGAATATAATAATAATAATAAAACATACAATAGCAATAGGGGCTCTAGCCCTTTGGGCTCGGCCCCTAATAATAATAAAACATACAATAGCAATAGGGGTCTAGCCCTTGAAGGTAATAATAATAAAACATACAATAGCAATAGGAAGGCTCGGCTAAATAGCAGCGATTCCGGAAGAGCAAAGCGGCAGAAACAGAGCGAATAATAGAATGGCAGAAACAGAGCTTACATAGAAACACAAATAGGTTCAGAAGTTCAAAAATGAACAGCAGTTCAGATGAAAATTTACAAACACACGTTTCTGATTCAAGACGAACACGCATGGAAGACCTGATGTCTGGAACAAAAGCAAAGGTCAGTTGTAAAAAGGTGATCCACACTGGATTCGAACCCACTGCACAACAGGCTTTGTGCTTCAAAGGAAGCAGCCTGTCAGAGCGTGCCACTTGATTAACTGAGTTTTAAACGGCTGCTGAGGAGAGGTTAAGGTGTGAGAATGAGCTGACAAAAAAAGTTCTTCAGCATTTTAATAAGCATAATAATTTAATTGTAACACAGCTTATGGTTAACTGGACAGCTGAAGAGTCACATTAAACAGTATGGTAATTGGTTAGCCTGTAAATTATTAGAATGCTGGCAAAGATTTCTGATTTTTAATATCAAACATCACGGTCAAATAGGTGGCGCTGTTTCCAGCGGTAGTATATCTCCAGTTTAGCAAGTTCTGATGAAGCTTATCAAAGATCGTCGATTGATCAATTTTGGCGAGATACAGTTGATCAATTTTGGAGTTGAGCTCTGTTAAAAGACATCATAACTTTTTTATAGGACGAAAAATTCTGTCCAGATTCTTAATGTAAGCTATTGAATGTGATCATCTCTGCCGATTTTGGGAAGAATTGGAGAATTCTCCTAAAACAATTTGTGAGTTATTATAATTTCAATATGGCTGACAAGAACATTTATGGCGCAAATGAGTTGGTTCTAGAGACTATTGCAGGAATCAGTACAGAAATAACAGCATTTGGACAATGTTTCCAAAAGTTATAAGCAAAATAGTTGATTTTTGCCAATCTCATGACCCACAGGTGGCGCTATTCCCAACTTTGGAACCTCAGATCATGGTGCTGATGAAGCATACCAAGTTTATTTTTGACTGATCAAAGTTTGGCCGAGATACAGCCTCTGAACCAATATTTTTCAACCTCGTTAAGTTCACAACCTTATAACTTTTGAACAAAGATAAATAAAAAAAATCTGTTTAGCAAGTTCTGTTCAGCTAAGTCCAGAAATCATCTAAGCCAATTCTGGGAAGAATTGGATACATTTTCAAGGAGGAGTAGCGAAAAGACTGAATACTGTACTTGTCAATAAAGCTACTTTTAATGCCTGGATTCTTAATGAATTGAATGTGGTCAGAATGAAATGGAATCAAAAGTACTAAGTTTCATTTTCTACCATTAGTAGTTTTTTATAAACTTCAATGAATTTTTTCAACTGGTGGTGGCGCTATAGAGTTGGTCTTAGAGACCCCAAAGTTGGTCAGGTCCCTATTGATGGCCATCTCTACAAGTGTGCCAGGACATAATTTTCCTATTTTCCCTTCATTTTTGTGGTATGCCAAATGGTTGCCAGAAGATAAAAATCTAACAGGAATAAGATCAATATATGGCTGCAAGCAATCAATCCGGGCATAATTGACATCTTCTGAGGCGGCGCACAAGGAATCCATAGACACCGATATTTTAATGAAAAGGAACTGACTGTTCTGATTATAAGCCAAAATGCAATTGTTGGAAGATCCGATGACTGGAACAAAAGGTGGCGTTCATGCCAACTTGGCGGGCCCTCAGATCAGTATGTTGATGAAGTCATGCACCAAGTTTTGGATTCAAACCCACTACCTGCAGATACAGCCTCTGAACCAATATTGAGCCACTCAGATGCATGTTTGACAGGTCATAACGTGGAACAAAGATGAGAATGAACAATTTACAATGTAAAATGCTTATCTGTATAAGAAACTAATCAAAACAGCACAACATTACAGTACTTTTTAAAGTTGATCAATTTTCAAACTCACAACACAATACTGTACTTTTCAAAAGCTACTGTAATGGGTGGAGTCTTACTTGGTTATTCAGTGATCAGTATTGTGGAGAGGTTAAAGGTGTGAGAATTTTCTAGACTGAGGGTTCAGGTATTCAACCATTTTCAATGTTAATAATTTAATTGTAACACAGCTTATGGTTAACTGGACAGACCCCAAAGTTCACATTAAACAGTATGGTGATTGGTAAGCCTGTAAATTATTAGAATGCTGGCAAAGTAGTGATTGATTTTGCTATATCACGATCCATAGTGGCGCTGTTCCCAGCTTTGGGCGTATATCTAATCATCATACTGATGAAGCTTATCCAAGCCGATTGATCAACGTTTGGCAGAGATACAGTCCCTGAAACAATTTTGGCAGATAGGTTCACAACATCATAACTTTTTTTTACCCCTAGGATGAAAAATTCTGTCCAGTCATTTCTATCGGCTCGGTCCAAAGATCATCTCTGCACGATCCGATGAATTGACTGGAATTTGAAAAGCAAAGGTCAAAAAAAAGATTTTGTATTTACTTCAATATGAACCCAAGCACATTTATGGAAAATGACAAATGAGACATCGTCATAATCGGCTATTGCAGGGAATACATAAATAACAGCATTTGGACAATGAGTTTGACAAGTTATAAGCAAAGAGTTGATTTTTTGCCAACTCATGACCCACAGGTGGCGCTATTCCCAACTTTCACATTAAACCTCAGATCATGGTGCTGATGGTTACCTAGTTTATTTTAGAATTGATCAAAGTTTAGATACAGCCTCTGAACCAATATTTTTCAACCTCGTTAAGTTCACAACCTTATAACTTTTGAACAAAGATAAATAAAAAAAATCTGTTTAGCAAGTTCTGTTCAGCTAAGTCCAGTAATCATCTAAGCCAATTCTGGGAAGAATTGGATCAATTTCAAAGGAGGAGTAGCGAAAAGACTGAATACTGTACTTGTCATAATGGCAGCTACTGTAATGCCTGGATTCTTAATGTAAATTATTGAATGTGATCAGCATGAAGAGACAAATCAGGTGTACTAAGTTTAATTTTTCTACCATTAGTAGTTTGCGAGTTATAACCACTTCAATGTTGAATTTTTGAACTGGTGGTGGCGCTATAGAGTTGGTCTTAGAGACCCCAAAATTGGTCAGGTCCCTATTGATGGCCATCTCTACAAGTGTGTCAATTTTCATCATTTTCCTATTTTCCCTTCATAGGGGCTGCCCAGACTTTGGTATTTACCCTCAGATCTTTATGAAGCATACCAAGTTTCGCCATTGATCAAAGTTTGGCTGAGATTACAGCCTGAACCATGGGTGGCGGTTCAGAACATCATAACTCACTAGTGGTCAAAAATTAAGCAAATTCTGTTCAGCTCAGTCCAAAGATCATCTGAGACAATTTTGGGAAGAATTGGACAGATTTTCAAGGAGTAATCCGAAAAGACTGTTGTCCATATTACTTCAATAACAGGACTGGCTGTTTTGGAAAATGACAAATGAGACATTTTCAGAATAGCATAACAGGGAACAAAATGACGCAAAAGTACAAATTTGAGACAAAAATTCAAAAAGTTAATTTCATGGACACCATCTCTCGAACAGTAGGTGGGCTGTCTTCATATCTTCTGTGCGTCCAGGACATGATGTTGATGATCCACCGATTTTTGTGAGATATGTCAAATGGTTCAGAAGATATGAAAAATGACAATTTCAAAATGGCAGTTCAATCAATCCTGGCATAATTGACATCTTCTGATTCGCAGCGACACAAGGAATCCATAGACACAGATATTTTAATTTTCTGACTGACTGTTCAAAAGTTATAAGCCAAAATGTGAATTTTGGTATCTCACGACCCATAGGTGGCGCTGTTCTCAACTTTGGCCTGGGCCCTCATATCATGGTGTTGATGATGCATAACAAGTTTTCTTTTGATCAAAGTTTGGAGATACAGCCTCTGAACCAATATTGGGTCAACTCTTAAATTCATAACATCATAACTTTTGAACAAAGATAGTTAAATCTGTTAGTCATTTCTGTGCGCTCAGTCCAAAGATCACCTGAGCCAATTTTGGGAAGAATTGGATCAATTTTCAAGGAGGAGTAGCGAAAAGACAGAATACTGTACTTTTCAAAATGGCGCTACTGTAATGGTGGATTCTTAATGTAAGCTATTGAATGTGATCAGCATGAATGAGAGTAATCAGGTGTACCAAGTTTTATTTCTAGAATTAAGGGTTTGTGAGTTATTACCATAATTTCAATGTTGAATATTTGAACTGGTGGTGGCGCTATAGAGTTGGTTCTAGAGACCCCAAAGTTGGTCAGTTCACTATTTTGACCATACTCTATGTAAGCAAAATTTCATCATTTTCCTATGTTCCTCATAGGGCTGCCATAGACTCCCATTGGCATGAAGCATAATAATAATAATAATAAAACATACAATAGCAATAGGGGCAGCCCTTAGACTCGCCCCAAATAATAATAATAATAAAAAACATGGCAATAGTTAGCATTTGGCTCAGTCATCATCTGAGACAATTTTAAGGGCCAAGCCGGAAGAGCGAAAAGCGGTCCATTTACTTCCGGAAGAGCAAAACGAGACAACAGAATATACATGGAAAAACAGATAGGTTCAGAAGTTCAAAAATGAACAGAAGTTCAGACGAGAACAAACGAACAGTATGGTTCTGATTAAAACGAACATACAGAAGATCCGATGGCTGGAACAAAAGCAAAGGTCAAATTTATAAAGCTGATCATGGGATTCAATCAATCCCATTTCTGCCGTGATTCAAGGCTGCAACAACAGAGTGAGCTACTCAGACTGCATCTCAAATATAGCCACTGCCATGGTTAACTGGACAGCTGAAGAGTCACATAAACAGTATGTAATTGGTTAGCTGTAACAATAGAATGCCTAAGATTTCTAAATAAGTCAACAAACATAACATCAAATTTGATATAGTGAACATCAAAAATCTGTTTAGCAAGTTCTGTTCAGCTCAGTCAAATATCATCTGAGCCAATTTTGGGAAGAATTGGATCAATTTTTAAAGGAGGAGTAGCGAAAAGACTGTTGTACTTACTTCAATATGGCTGTTTTGGAAAATGACAAACTGTAAGCTATTTTTCAGAATAAGAAAGGTGAACAAGTGACATCAAAGTACATTTGAGACTTTTAGTTAAGCATTTCAAGGTTGAATATTTGAACAGGTGGTACGTCTTCATATTGGACACATGATGTTGATGATCCTACCGATTTTGTGATATATGTCAAATGGTTCAAAGAATAATAAATAAAATACAATACAAGGGGTTCAATCAATCCTGGCTAATTGACATCTTCTGATTACACAAACTGACTGACTGTTCAGAAGTTATAACAAAATGTGAAAACTCACACCCATAGGTGGCGAACTCTCAGATCAGCATGTTGATGAAGTATACCAAGTTTTTGTTTGATTCACAAGTTTGGCTGCGAGATTACAGCCTCACCAATTGTAACTTATTAGAATGTTAAGATTAATAGCAAAACACAGCAAACACGGGCACGGTCAAATTCCGAGACGTGTTTCTTAGGAACGAAAGAAAATATAAAAAATCAGTTTGGTCATTTATCTGCGGCTTAATCCAAAGATCATCTGAGACAATTTTGATAAGAATTTGATCATATTTGAAGGAGGAGTAGCGAAAAGACATAATACTGTACTATTCAAAATGGCCGCTACTGTAATGTGTGGATCCTTGATGTAAGCTATTGAATGTGATCAGCATGAATAGAGTAATCAGGTGTACTAAGTTTTATTTTCCTAGAACAAGGGGTTTTTGAGTTATTATAATTTCAATGTTGAATATTTGAACTGGTGGTGGCGCTATAGAGTTGGTTCTAGAGACTCCAAAGTTGGTCAGTTTACTAGTAATGACCATCACTAATAAATCATCTAAAGTTATAAGCAAAATATGGGACATTTTGCTATCTCAATACCCGTAGGTGGCGCTGTTCCCAACTTTGGTATTTACCCTCAGATCGGGGCTTTGATGAAGCATACCAAGTTTCGTTTCGATTGATCCAAGTTTGGCCGAGATTACAGCCTCCGATCCAATTTTGGGTCAACTTTGGCATTCACAACATCATAACTTTTTTTTTCACTAGTGGTCAAAAAATTATGTTTAGCAAGTTCTGTTCAGCTCAGTCCAAAGATCATCTGAGACAATTTTGGGAAGAATTGGACAGATTTTCAAGGAGGAGTAGCGAAAAAACTGTTTTCTATTTACTTCAATATTGCGGACAGACGCTATTTTGGAAAATGACAAATGAGACATTGTCAGAATCAGCTTAACCCAGGGAACAAAATGACATGAAAAGTACAAATTTGAGACAAAATTTTCAAAAGTTATAAGCGTTTTTCAAGGATCGTAATATCTCTCGAACAGTAGGTGGCGCTGTCTTCATACTTCTGTGGTACCTCCAGGACATGATGTTGATGATCCCTACCGATTTTGTGATGATATGTCAAATGGTTCAGAAGATATTAAAATGTATGACAAATTTCAAAATGTCCGACAGGGGGTTCAATCAATCCTGGCATAATTGACATCTTCTGATTCGGCACAACACAAGGAATTCATAGACACAGATATTTTAATTTTCTGACTGACTGTTCAAAAGTTATAAGCCAAAATGTGAATTGTTGGTAACTCACGACCCATAGGTGGCGCTATTGCCAACTTTGGCCTGGGCCCTCATATCATGGTGTTGATGATGCATATGGAGTTTCGTTTCGATTGATCAATGTTTGGCTGACATACAGCCTCTGAACCAATATTGGGTCAACCTCGTTAAGTTCATAACATCATAACTTTTGAACAAAGATGACTAATTTTTTTTGGTTTAGCAAGTTCTGTTCAGCTCAGTCCAAATATCATCTGAGCCAATTTTGAGAAGAATTGGATCAATTTTCAAGGATGAGTAGTGATTAGACTGAATACTGTACTTTTCAAAATAGCCGCTACTGTAATGGGTGGAGTCTTACTGTAAGCTACTGCATGTGATCAGTATGATAAGAGTTATCAGGTGTACTAAGTTTCATTTTTCTAGACTTAGGGGTTCAGGAGTTATAACCATTTCAATGTTGAATATTTGAACTGGTGGTGGCGCTATAGAGTTGGTCCTAGAGACCCCAAAGTTGGTCAGATCACTATTTATGACCATACCTAAGAGTGTGCCAAATTTCATCATTTTCCCATGTTCCCTTCATAGGGCTGCCATAGACTCCCATGGGACGAATATAATAATAATAATAATAATAATAATAAAACATACAAGAGCAATAGGGGCTCTAGCCCTTTGGGCTCGACCCCTAATAATAATAAAACATACAATAGCAATAGGGGGTTTCTAGCCCTTGGGCTTGGCCCTAATAATAAAACATACAATAGCAATAGGGGCTCTAGCCCTTTGGGCTTGGCCCTAATAAAACATATATAGCAATAGCTCTAGCCTTTGGGCTTGGCCCTAATAATAAAACATACGATAGCAATAGGGGCTCAGCCCTTGGGCTTGGCCCCTAATAATAAAACATACGATAGCAATAGGGGCTCTAGCCCTTTGGGCTTGGCCCCTAATAATAATAATAATAAAACATACAATAGCAATAGGGGCTCTAGCCCTTTGGGCTTGGCCCCTAATAATAATAATAATAATAATAAAACATACGATAGCAATAGGGGCTCTAGCCCTTTGGGCTTGGCCCCTAATAATAATAATAATAAAACATACGATAGCAATAGGGGCTCTAGCCCTTGGGCTTGGCCCCTAATAAACATCTAATAGCAATAGGGGCTACAGCCCTTGGGCTTGGCCCCTAATAATAATAAAACATACGATTCAATAGGGGCTACAGCCCTTTGGGCTTGGCCCCTAATAAATACCGGTAATTTTAAAGTACCGTATATGCATCCCTACTTACACGTGTGCTATTCTTGGATATTTCTGACATGTTTTATCAGAGTCTGGTCAGAGGTTTTCTGGGAAAGAAGGAATGACAAAACCAGCATGCAGTGAATTCAACTTGAATTATTATACTTACCAATGTACCTATTAAGACATATTACTTAAAGTTGAACTTATATTTATTTTATTGAAGGCTGCTGATCGCATTCTGTTGGTACTGGTTCAAGAGTAACCACCTTCATCTCACTAAACTGGGTCCATTTTGTCTTGTTCTCGTTATCCCCTTCCACCTGATTATATGAAGGACAGTTGAAGGCTACATTTCAGCAACACAAATAAAATTTTAATTTAATTTAATAAAAAATATATGTACATAAATACATACATGTAAAATAAGTCAGTGTCAAACAGACTGTGAGATGCATTAAAAATACAAAGTTCATGTCAGTGTGACACGCCTCCTACATCTCGTACAAAAATAAAGGCATTCAGAACAGAAACATTGAATACAGGCTGAACTCACCAGACAGGGACCATCACCATCTGGCTGTGTATGAGGACAGTTCGTTGTTTGGAGGACTGTCAAACATCTCTTTGACCTTAATAATGGACACAATACTTAAATTATGTTGAGTATTATATTTTTCTGACTGACGGTTCAAAAGTTATAAGCCAAAATGTGAATTGTTGGTAACTCACGACCCATAGGTGGCGCTATTGCCAACTTTGGCCTGGGCCCTCGTATCATGGTGTTGATGATGCATATGGAGTTTCGTTTCGATTGATCAATGTTTGGCTGACATACAGCCTCTGAACCAATATTGGGTCAACCTCGTTAAGTTCATAACATCATAACTTTTGAACAAAGATGACTAATTTTTTTTGGTTTAGCAAGTTCTGTTCAGCTCAGTCCAAATATCATCTGAGCCAATTTTGAGAAGAATTGGATCAATTTTCAAGGATGAGTAGTGATTAGACTGAATACTGTACTTTTCAAAATAGCCGCTACTGTAATGGGTGGAGTCTTACTGTAAGCTACTGCATGTGATCAGTATGATAAGAGTTATCAGGTGTACTAAGTTTCATTTTCTAGACTTAGGGTTCAGGAGTTATAACCATTTCAATGTTGAATATTTGAACTGGTGGTGGCGCTATAGAGTTGGTCCTAGAGACCCCAAAGTTGGTCAGATCACTATTTATGACCATACCTAAGAGTGTGCCAAATTTCATCATTTTCCCATGTTCCCTTCATAGGGCTGCCATAGACTCCCATGGGACGAATATAATAATAATAATAATAATAATAATAAAACATACAAGAGCAATAGGGGCTCTAGCCCTTTGGGCTCGACCCCTAATAATAATAAAACATACAATAGCAATAGGGGCTCTAGCCCTTTGGGCTTGGCCCCTAATAATAAAACATACAATAGCAATAGGGGCTCTAGCCCTTTGGGCTTGGCCCCTAATAAAACATACAATAGCAATAGGGGCTCTAGCCCTTTGGGCTTGGCCCCTAATAATAAAACATACGATAGCAATAGGGGCTCTAGCCCTTTGGGCTTGGCCCCTAATAATAAAACATACGATAGCAATAGGGGCTCTAGCCCTTTGGGCTTGGCCCCTAATAATAATAATAAAACATACAATAGCAATAGGGGCTCTAGCCCTTTGGGCTTGGCCCCTAATAATAATAATAATAATAATAAAACATACGATAGCAATAGGGGCTCTAGCCCTTTGGGCTTGGCCCCTAATAATAATAATAATAAAACATACGATAGCAATAGGGGCTCTAGCCCTTTGGGCTTGGCCCCTAATAAAACATACAATAGCAATAGGGGCTACAGCCCTTTGGGCTTGGCCCCTAATAATAATAAAACATACGATTCCAATAGGGGGCTACAGCCCTTTGGGCTTGGCCCCTAATAAATACCGGTAATTTTAAAGTACCGGTATACCGCGCATCCCTACTTACACGTGTGCTATTCTTGGATATTTCTGACATGTTTTTATCAGAGTCTGGTCAGAGGTTTTCTGGGAAAGAAGGAATGACAAAACCAGCATGCAGTGAATTCAACTTGAATTATTATACTTACCAATGTACCTATTAAGACATATTACTTAAAGTTGAACTTATATTTATTTTATTGAAGGCTGCTGATCGCATTCTGTTGGTACTGGTTCAAGAGTAACCACCTTCATCTCACTAAACTGGGTCCATTTTGTCTTGTTCTCGTTATCCCCTTCCACCTGATTATATGAAGGACAGTTGAAGGCTACATTTCAGCAACACAAATAAAATTTTAATTTAATTTAATAAAAATATATGTACATAAATACATACATGTAAAATAAGTCAGTGTCAAACAGACTGTGAGATGCATTAAAAATACAAAGTTCATGTCAGTGTGACACGCCTCCTACATCTCGTACAAAAATAAAGGCATTCAGAACAGAAACATTGAATACAGGCTGAACTCACCAGACAGGGACCATCACCATCTGGCTGTGTATGAGGACAGTTCGTTGTTTGGAGGACTGTCAAACATCTCTTTGACCTTAATAATGGACACAATACTTAAATTATGTTGAGTATTATATTTTGCCATAGTAACACTATACTTTATTTGGAATTATAACTATGAAAATATAAAATATACTCATATTTTTAGGTTTACTTTTTAAATATTAAAGTTTCATTATGTACTAATCAAAACACATACTTTTGATTCGTGAAAGAGCTGTTACCGGCTTTAGGACATAAAGGACACTCTCTCGTACGTGGTTCAAATTCTACAGGGTTGATTTACACTTCCTAGATGGGTGGGACATGAAAAACATTTCACTTAAAAATAATTATGGCAGTTTTTGAATGAGCAACTTAACCTCCTCGCATTTTTTTTAAACATCTATCACATTTTTTTTTACAATTAAAATGTTCACATGTAAAGGATCCCTTTAGTGGCTCACAGTGACGACTGCCAGTAAACATGACATTTAAAAACACTGTTGTTATATATATTTATTTACATTTATGCATTTAGCAGACGCTTTTATCCAAAACGACTTACAGTGAATTCAGGCTATATATTTTTTTTGATAGTACATGTGTTCCCTGGGAATCAAACCCACAACCTTTGCGCTGCTAACGCAATGCTCTAACCACTGAGCCACAGGAACATATATATACAGTGGGGCAAAAAAGTATTTAGTCAGCCACCAATTGTGCAAGTTCTCCCACTTAAAAAAATGAGAGAGGCCTGTAATTTTCATCATAGGTATACCTCAACTATGAGAGACAAAATAAGAACAAAAAAATCCAGAAAATCACATTGTAGGATTTTTAAAGAATTTATTTGCAAATTATGGTGGAAAATAAGTATTTGGTCAATAACAAAATTTAATCTCAATACTTTGTTATATACCCTTTGTTGGCAATGACAGAGGTGAAACGTTTTCTGTAAGTCTTCACAAGGTTTTCACACACTGTTGCTGGTATTTTGGCCCATTCCTCCATGCAGATCTCCTCTAGAGCAGTGATGTTTTGGGGCTGTCGCTGGGCAACACGGACTTTCAACTCCCTCCAAAGATTTTCTATGGGGTTGAGATCTGGAGACTGGCTAGGCCCCTCCAGGACCTTGAAATGCTTCTTACGAAGCCACTCCTTCGTTGCCCGGGCGGTGTGTTTGGGATCATTGTCATGTTGAAAACCCCAGTCACGTTTCATCTTCAATGCCCTTGCTGATGGAAGGAGGTTTTCACTCAAAATCTCACGATACATGGCCCCATTCATTCTTTCCTTTACACAGACCAGTCGTCCTGGTCCCTTTGCAGAAAAACAGCCCCAAAGCATGATGTTTCCACCCCCATGCTTCACAGTAGATATGGTGTTCTTTGGTTGCAACTCAGCATTCTTTCTCCTCCAAACACGACAAGTTGAGTTTTTACCAAAAAGTTATATTTTGGTTTCATCTGACCATATGATATTCTCCCAATCCTCTTCTGGATCATCCAAATGCTCTCTAGCAAACTTCAGACGGGCCTGGACATGTACTGGCTTAAGCAGGGTGACACGTCTGGCACTGCAGGAGTCCCTGGCGGTGCAGTGTGTTACTGATGGTAGCCTTTGTTACTTTGGTCCCAGCTCTCTGCAGGTCATTCACTAGGTCCCCCCGTGTGGTTCTGGGATTTTTGCTCACAGTTCTTGTGATCATTTTGACCCCACGGGGTGAGATCTTGCGTGGAGCCCCAGATCGAGGGAGATTATCAGTGGTCTTGTATGTCTTCCATTTTCTAATAATTGCTCCCACAGTTGATTTCTTCACTCCAAGCTGCTTACCTATTGCAGATTCAGTCTTCCCAGCCTGGTGCAGGTCTACAATTTTGTTTCTGGTGTCCTTTGACAGCTCTTTGGTCTTGGCCATAGTGGAGTTTGGAGTGTGACTGTTTGAGGTTGTGGACAGGTGTCTTTTATACTGATAACGAGTTCAAACAGATGCCATTAATACAGGTAACGAGTGGAGGACAGAGAAGCCTCTTAAAGAAGAAGTTACAGGTCTGTGAGAGCCAGCAATCTTGCTTGTTTGTAGGTGACTAGGACAAAGGGACCAGGACGACTGATCTGTGTAAAGGAAAGAATGAATGGGGCCATGTATCGTGAGATTTTGAGTGAAAACCTCCTTCCATCAGCAAGGGCGTTGAAGATGAAACGTGGCTGGGTCTTTCAGCATGACAATGATCCCAAACACACCGCCCGGGCAACGAAGGAGTGGCTTCGTAAGAAGCATTTCAAGGTCCTGGAGTGGCCTAGCCAGTCTCCAGATCTCAACCCTATAGAACATTTTTGGAGGGAGTTGAAAGTCCGTGTTGCCCAGCGACAGCCCCAAAACATCACTGCTCTAGAGGAGATCTGCATGGAGGAATGGGCCAAAATACCAGCAACAGTGTGTGAAAACCTTGTGAAGACTTACAGAAAACGTTTGACCTCTGTCATTGCCAACAAAGGGTATATAACAAAGTATTGAGATTAAATCTTGTTATTGACCAAATACTTATTTTCCACCATCATTTGCAAATACATTTTATAATAATCCTACAATGTGATTTTCTGGATTTTTTTTTTCTGGACTTATTTTGTCTCTCATAGTTGAGGTATACCTATGATGAAAATTACAGGCCTCTTTCATCTTTTTAAGTGGGAGAACTTGCACAATTGGTGGCTGACTAAATACTTTTTTGCCCCACTGTATACCTTTTTAGCTTTTCCTTGATAAGAGCAATTCACATTATCTGCAGAGAGAGACAAAAACAAGTATGTGAGTGCATGGGACATGATAATTACAAATTCTAAAAAAAATCCAAAGAAATATAAGTGCTCAATGAAATCATTGAAATTGTTTCTGTGCGCCAGTTTGCGCTTCAGTGAAGGCAGCGCATTAATTTAGAGGTGATTCAAATTACTGGAAGTACAATTCAACCGTTTGAATGCACAGCAGCCAATCAGAATAGAGTATTCAGACAGCCCAACGGCATTGACATTAACCACAGCTAAATGTATAATTTGAATTGCATACGTATAAATGTAAAACATATATATTTATAAAGGTAAATAATTAGGACACTATGTGAATAGCACACGACGACACTGCATGAAACTATCTGTTAAATTAGTTGACTCTAACCAAATGTTTTGTTCGTAGGCCTAAATTCTAAACAACGACGGTCAAAACAAAGCTCCAAATGCCAGAAGCGATTGTTCAGAAAAAATGAATTTTACCTGCTTATTGTTTTATTCACATCCATGAACGGTTGCTGACAGTCGAATGAGTCCTGCTGCTTCACTCTGTGTGTGCTTGAGGAGAAGGTATCCTTCCGACGCGCGGGATTTCCTCTAGTTTGAATTTAAAATCTTCACAGCTATCATAAATTCCGTTTACTTCAACAAAGAATGTATGATGATATTATATTATGATATGATATTTAAATAAGTATAATTTGAACTGTCTTAACAATATGTTTATGTAAAAAAAAGAATAATTCAGTATTTGTATTTAAATTGTTTATTACAGTGAATTTATTTTCAGCAAATCAGTATTTTTTGGTAGATGAAATAAATGTAATCACTCCACTGTTTACCTTCAATTTATACAAAACGTTTGTTTTTTTGTTTTTTTCAGCGGCTGCACATCGGTTCAAAAGATGAGCCAAATGCATTTGAAACCTTCAGTTAAGGAAATAATTATATTTAAACTTAATGAAGCTAACGACAAATTCATATTACACCATACATTTACATAAATCCTATTTAAACATACTAATAATTGATGTCAATGTGATGTCAATATGACATCAATTGGACGTTTAAAACTTGACGTTGATTTAACGTAAACTGAATGTCAAACATATTGGCCTACATATATATTAAATCCATTTGAGTGTGGGATAACTTTCTATTTTTACACAATTAACCACCGGAAGAAAATGCCATCCAAGCTGAATTTAATACTATGCTATAATAGCATCTTGATCAAACCTTGACTAATATTTGACGTAAAATTGACATCAAGGTGCCCGCTGGGAAAAGGTCAAAATTGCACCTTTTTGGGGTGCAACAGCTTGTCACTTGAACAGTACACTTTTGTTCCTTTTTTACCCCCATATGTAGGCCTACATATTAGTACCTTAAGGGAATCACCGGGTATTAAGACATGTATAGCTCAATATAACGTAAATGATGTCTCTTATTTAAATATGTAGTAGAAAACCCATGAAAGATGTATTATTGAAAAAAAATTGACATTGTTTTTGGACTATAGGGGCGCCATTATTTTGTGTACACAGTACATTCTGCGTCGATGACGTCAAATGGTTGCACTCGGCGAGCTACTGGCGCTTATTTCTGTAGTCTTTGGCTTTTTACTGCAACACAACTCAGAAAGCCAAATACTGATGTAGTGGGTTTGTTTCTGCGTTGTGTGTGTTGTTAATAAAAGAGACTTAACACGAGGATGCAGTTGTCACGTTGTTTATTTTCAGCTTCTCAGTTTCTTTATTGAAACATAACGGACACCATCAGACAGAAAAGGGAGAACCTCTGGTCTAGCCGTGCCTCTCATCGCCATCCCACGAAAGAGAGCGAGCTACCGTAAATTACATCAGCTCTATCCTCACGCTTACTCGCGACATAACTTGCAGCACTTCCTGAACATTTTGAATAGATTAACAAATTCATAAAAAGTGAAAACCAAAAACAATATGTAAGAGATAAAAATATACCTGTGTTAAAAAATTAAAATAACGCTTACATGTTGTGCTTGTTGCCACAAGACCATACATCACTCATGCAATCTCTCCTAATTCAAATTTCAAAATAAAAGCCCCATACATTAGTACCATTAATTCATAGTCTTTTCAATAATCTATTGTAACAACATTACACTTTCCACATCGATACGATACCACATTGTGTGGCTTTTGGTTGTAATTTTCAGTTGAAGGGCAACAAGAGAAGCAATGTAAGACTTTCCTGCTTTCAGCGATATGAAGTGGAGAAAAGAACGGGAAGATGCCTGTGGACGAATACATCTTCCTAAAGATTATTTTTCTCCCCACTTCAGCCCTGGTGCCTTTGAGTGTTTTAGTAGATCACAGCTACTGACAGAGCTTACAAACGACTGGGACAAGAAACGCTATATGCCATCTATTAGAATGTAAACATGCCGACATTAATCATGACGTGCGGCCACTAGAGAAGTTTCTCAGCGCGGATTTCCCTCGAGATCCGGGGCGTTTAGACTCCTTGTGGGGAGAAATCGACGGTACAGCATTTGGTTTAAGCCTTGCTTATATCCATCGCCATCTGTAAGCTCTTTCAGTAGCTGTGGTCATCATATCGGTGTTTTATTTTCCAAGTTGTCTATTCCGAGATGTGTTGTGGTAAAAATAGCCACAGGTAGCGCTAGTAGCTCACCGAGTGCAACCATTTCACATCATTAGAAATATGGCGCCCCCATGGTCCAAATATGTATGAACCGATATGATTTCTATAATATAAATCTTTAATGGGTTTTCTAATACATATTTCAGTAAGAGACATAATTTACGTCATACAATTAAGTCATATAAGTCTATAATACCCAGCAATCCCTTTAAGGGTAAGAATTACTACTCTAAGGTACTAATATGTACTCATTAGGGTAAAAGAATAGGATGTCATTTTAAGGGTACTGCTCCAGTGACAAGATGTTGTACCTCAAAAGGTAAAATTTTGGCCCCTTTTTTTCTGTGTGGCCTGGATGAGTGTGAGATTTCCCAGCCTGAAATTACGTCCCTGCTGCGCACACCCAGGTTTTTTGACCACACGGACTAATAATATTCTTGAGTGAATTGAGCACTTGAAAACAAAAGTCCACTAGATAGTGAGCACATACTTTCCATGCTCACAGCAAGGGGATATACTTTGAAAGGCATGCACACGAGAAGTATACTTGCAGCAGTAGTGAGCATGTTAGGACAGACGTTTGAGATCTGTGAGGGGAATTGTTGGGAATCCAGCTCAAGTGTTGAGCTGCCAATTATACATACTTTTCTGCCATCTTTGGATCGTTCACAAAACCAACATTTAAGTTATAATTAATTAAATAATTATATAAAGCCGCAGTCAAACTTTGAGCAAAATTACCTCGGATACTGCAACGGTCGTGATATGACGTCATGCTCTGTAGTGTCTTTAAAAAAGGTTCATTTCAACACATGACAAATAATAATAATACGTTTAATTTAGGGTAGAGTGGGGAAAACGTTTTTTCAGTGAAACAAACATTAAATGTGTAAAATGCCCCCCAGTCTGACAAAGCAATTTGCTTTAAACATTTACACCAAAATCAAAGGACATGCAGTTTTAGCTTAACATTTAAAAAAAAAACACTCAATGAATGTAAAACTGACATCTCAAAGACGTCTTTCAGACGTTTGTAGACAGCAGATGCTTTCCAGATCAAGAGATCTTTAACAGACATCTTGCAGACGTAAGTGTGCTATCTAGGACCCTGTTGGACTTACTTACCTGTGGGCCCCATGTAGATAGTATATGTCCTTGTGTACAGCAGAGGGTACATTTGCTACGAAGACTGAGAGTTAAACGGGTTCAGCAGAAAGTAATGTATTTTACCAGGCTGTAATTGGAAGTATGCTACATTATGGTTATACTGTGTGGTTTGGAAACATAACAGTTCAATCTAAATTGGTACATCTGGTAAAGACGGCAATGGAAATTATAGGAAAAAGGGAATATCAAACCTAGGAATCATCTTCTGAGCAGTCAGCTCTTTAAAGGTCACTAAGATGTTATCTGACCCCTCAAATAGCTTATACCCGGTGTATGAGTTGCTGTCTACTGGCAGATAATATTTAGGCTGCCTGTGTGCACATACATTTATTTTTAGAAATAATCTGTACCTACGTCAATTAGACTTTTAAACATGTAATTTATTTATGTAACCCTTGTTGGTTATGACTGTTATTGTGGCTTGGGATGTTGGTTACTATCCTGTCTATGTGGATTTGTATTATGTAATGTAATGTTGATCAGTGCATGCGTTTGCGGGCTCCGGGATCCAAGACAAACGGCCCCATTGGGGACAATAAAGTGTATTGAATTGAATTGAATTCTCAATCAAAAATAAACTCCAGTATCTTGATCTTAAAATTACAGGAAGGATAGGGAATAATAATAATAATTGTTGTTCAAAATTAAATCTGTGTTTGCTGAGAGATTTAACTATTTAGTTTATTAATTGAAACTAAAATCTTGTCAATGTAATCATCTTATTCCGTCTCTCCCCAGAACATAAACATGATAAATACATTTCAGCTTTATTTTGCTCATTTCAGTAAATGAAAATTGATTTATGATGATTTTCCTCTCCATATTAGCCCTCTCTGAATATCAGAAATTTGTTATCATTTATCATCAATCAGTTTATGGCTTTAATATTTAAAAAGTGACCCAAATAATGTAAATAACTGTTAAAACATTATAAAGATATATTGGAAATAAATTAATCAATCAATCATAATTTAGACATGTTTATACATATTTTCTGGTATTTTTAGACTCATTTTTAAAATGAGAAAAACTCTAATTCGTTTAAATATTGAAACAAAAATGACATGCTTTCTGAACTCAGACCATTTTTTCTAAACAAATTTGTATTTTAATCAAATTTATATCTGTTTTCTCACAGTAGTTTCCAAATATTTTCAGCACATAACTGGACAACATACATTTAAATATGTTTTTCCACGCATACATTAAACTCTGAATTTCATCAACTCTTTAATGTATCATGTTCTATAAATGATTTCAGCCGCGTGTGAACAGGACTTTTATTTTGGAGCGTGGAAGTGACGTCATACGCGCCGCCTTCCCGCATCTGTTGAGACTCGCCTGGAGAAAGGTTTGTGTTTCAAGCGTCTTTAAACACCGTTCAATCAACTCGAAAGTTTTACAAGTGATGGGAAATTAATTGTTTATTATTAACTTAACATATTAATTCGTTATCTAAAATATATTAACATCAATGTTTGTGAGTACATAAGCGCGTCCACACATGGGTAACAAAAAGTAGCGTCTCATTTCTGGTGAATCAGTTAATCATAAACATTAATTCAGTGATGGGGAAACCGAGCTGTTTAAACTCCAAGACTGCGTACCTATGTGCGTACTATCCATCCTAACTTATATGTGGCAGTAGTAATTTAGGGCAGATAGGGTGGATAGCATACACATTGGGACTTGTGTCAATGGACTACTTGCACAACTACTTCCGCATTGTACTTATTATTATTATTATCATCAGGAGTTCCCGGTACATATGGCGCTTTTCCACTGCATGGTACGGCACGGTACGGTTCACTTTTGGGGGGTTTTCCACTGGGTACTGTACCTGGTACTTTTTTAGTTCCACCTCAGTAGGGGTCGACCGATATGTGTTTTTCAGGGCCGATACCGATTATTACAGATCAAGTAGACCGATAACCGATATTTTGAACCGATATACGTGTCTGGTGTAAAAATGAAAATGAATGCCAAAATTAATAATAACAAGAGCTCTGACAAAAAAAAAACGTTCTTTAAATGCTTTTAAACATGTCTTTAATGCTGAAAACTGTTAATAACAACAACATTAAATAAACAGTAATATTAATAATATTAATAATAACATAAGTACAGAGATCACCCAGAAGCATTCTGTCAACATTTTGTAAAACTTAAAGTAAACGTATTTGGCGTATTGTGTGATTATTCTCAACAAAAGTTGTAATAATTGTTGTAGTTGTATTACGTATACAGTAATATATTCGGCTAAACTGAACTTATATTTTGACAGGTTGCCATGAGGACCTTTTAAGTTTCTGTAGCCTATATATGATATGACGATCGTTTTACTCAAATGAAACCGTCAAATGCTCATGAAGTGACTCTGCGAGCAGTTCTGGGGATGTTGTTCATGTATTGATGTCCTCATTTAGTGAGACGGCAGACGTTGAAGTCACCGCGAGCATCACACGCTTCAGTATGTGTGTGTGCAGTAAATGAAACCGCACGTCTGTGTCATTCATTAACAGAGATGCAGAACATGCAGGATTCATATTTAAAGTGTTTTTGCGGCTTAATATTTATATATACTAGTCCATAGCGTGAGTCTATTTAAGTGTACTGACCTACTTTTGATTAATTCATCCAAACTTCGACACATTCCGTGACATTCCGCGTTATACGGTAAATTCCATTATATGACTGCATTCATGATTCCGCCCGCATTTTCCGCATCGCGGACATCATGGGTTATATTGAGGTGTTTTGCAACTTCAGCAACGTCTGCTGCTGCTTTACATTTGAGAGACAACTGATGCGTGATCACTGAGGCAGCTCCAGTTAGCATGTGCTTTCGGTGTGAGACTGCCTTCAGTTTTCCGAGTTGATTGGTCGGACTCGTGACTTCCTACATATCAGATGAGCGGTGGGCGGAGATTGCTCTCAGAGATTGAGAGATCGCCTCACTCTCACAGAGTGTTGAGCTCAGACAGGCTGCATCGAGCCAAATAGTGCATTTAAACATGAAATAGTTTCACCTGTATTATTTATTCACCAATAAATAATGTCACCTGTAAATAGTATGTTTGTTTGCATAAAAAAAAAAAAAAAAAATTATCGGCAAATCTGTTTTTAAAATGGCCGATATCGATAATCGGTAAAATGCTTAATATCGGCGCCGATAATCGGTCGACCCCTACACCTCAGCCGAGGTTCCAAGCGAGCCGTACCGTTACCAAAACGTGACGTGTAAACTCTACTGATCACTGATTGGCCGGAGAGAATCGTCATTACTGTGTCACTGAACTTGCAACACGAGACCCTCTTCTACAGCCCTACCCGCTAGATTTAAATCAGCACAGCCAGCGAAGGATCGGACGCAACTTCTGTTTAAACAAACGCACATTTTTGCATCAACCACAAAATAGCAGTGTCGTTGTCTGTTGAGGAAGTACAGATGTTCCTCTCGTTGATAGCCGAGGAGTGGATCCAGCGAGAGCTTGATGGCGCGACGCCGAAGGAAAAAGCCTTATGTATATAACGTTACTTTTGAACTTGCTATATTTTCAGAGTATGTTTTCTGTTTATATTTTTACCTTTGTATCTGTGTTTTGCTTCAATTAAAAACAATCTGATCGAATAAGTGTACCTCCAGACTATATTAAATATGTATTATTGTATGAGCACGTAATGAACCTCTTGAAAAAGACAAATGATTAACGTTAATGCCACGATTATAAAAACCATCACATAAATAAAAAAAACAAGGGATACATTGTATATTTTGAAATATTCAAAAGTGTATTGATAATTCACTTTACAGAACACGCTGCATGAGTCGTTAACTAACTTAATCAAGTAACGCAGCACACCTGCACGAACATCCCTGCTCTCCTCATCTACAGCCCGTGGCACTGTCACCACAGTCTCTGCTGCTGGGGGTAAATCCCAAGCATTCTCATAGACCTCTCCATTGCTGTTAAAAACATCCACATGCCGAGAGTGAAGAACACTATTCCGTCTCCTTTCTTTGTTGTGAGTTTGTTTGTGGCACGTTTACGATGATGTCACGGCAGTAGAGGCGGCGCAATTATAACGATGCGTGAATAATCCCGCCCACTCTATAGCGGTACTAAACTGCAGTGGAAATGCAAACCGACCCGAACTGAGCCGTACCGTACCGAGCCGTGCCGAACCGTACCGTACCATGCAGTGGAAAAGCGCCAATACAGACCGTTTCTTATGGAAACGCAGATTACAATTACAAATAATAATAATAATAATAATCATATTTGCATTAATATTAATTATCTTCAACCTGTTGAAATGTTTCCTATACATATGTTTTCCTTCCTTTCTGAGTAATTAATAAGTATATATTTTATTATTTGTAGTAAAACCATTGGCTAATTGGTATTGTTTGTGTGCACTGGTGCTCTTATTTCCAGTGTTTAAAATGAATTAATGAATGTCCGGTAACTGCCTAATTTAACAATGTTGAACATTTAAATAATTTTTAAGAGAAACAGTGCGACTACTTTGAATATTCGTATTTTTGAATTAGGCCACATGCAGTGAAATGACACAGAATAGTGACTAACATTTAATACAGATAAATAAAGGTCTATTCTGATCGTATTCATCAGATCTGACAAACACTGCAGCGTCACGATTACTAGTTAAGAGCACTAACACCCGGTGGTCATCAGATCTCACAAACACTGCAGCTTCACGATTACTAGTTAAGAGCACTAACACCCGGTGGTCATCAGATCTCACAAAAACTGCAGCATCACGATTACTAGTTAAGAGCACTAACACACGGTGGTCATCAGATCTGACAAACACTGCAGCGTCACGATTACTAGTTAAGTGCACTAACACCTGGTGGTCATCAGATCTCACAAACACTGCAGCATCACGATTACTAGTTAAGAGCACTTACACACGGTGGTCATCAGATCTCACAAACACTGTAGCGTCACGATTACTAGTTAAGAGCACTAACACCCGGTGGTCATCAGATCTCACAAACACTGCAGCGTCACGATTACTAGTTAAGAGCACTAACACCGGTGGTCATCAGATCTGACAAACACTGCAGCATCACGATTACTAGTTAAGATCTTCATCTGTGAGTACCGGTGTGACCTAGTGATCTGCCAGGACCTTGCTCGCTAATCTAAGCCTCAAAAGTTTGCCTGCATTTGCGATCAGAAGCCTAATATCTGTGAAGAAGTATACTATCTGTGATAGCTAAACATGTTGCTAGAGAGGTGTCACCACCAACATGACATTAATTTAATAGATCGTTAAAGATCGCGAACATGACTCAAACACTAACGTGATTCTATTCCTAAATTAAAATGATTTGTCTGTTTCATTCCTCAACCTTTGAGGTGTGCGATCACAATGTTGTGATCACTTGGCTCATCCGTGCATCAGTGCCACCACTGATCTAAGCTTGGCCACCCTGCTCAACTGCAGTTTTTGTCCCCTTTTTTTTTGACAAGAAATGTCTTTATTAAGACGCGTAACCGGTGTATTTTTTGCATTCACGTCAAACGGGAGACTTTTCAGATGCGCACTGCAGCTTTGCCTCAGCACCAGGCGCGAGTCAAATGAGCGTGGAAAAGGTACACCAGCCAAATGAGCTTCGGTAGAACAACGAGATGCTGTCAGGCTATATGTCAGTAAAACAATCTTTCCTGTCCTGTCAGCCGTCACTGCTCACGGCGCACGCTCTGTTCGCGTCATCATAAATAAGTGCACAATAAACTGCATAGTCTGTCGTCAGTTAAGTCATGAAATTACCAAAAAAGGCGATTAAAGCTGCAAACTGTGCATGCATGTATGAATGCATTACATTTCAGAACGTCTCTCAAATGCATACTAAAATATAGGCTATCTTGCAATGGTTTGCTAAAAAGAGACACGGGATAAATGCTTGATATCATTATCTAATCACATTGGAATCGAAACTGGGAATCGAAAAGAATCGGAATCGATAAGCAGAATCGGAATCGAAATCGATAAAATTCAAACAATACCCAACCCTACTAACACCCGGTGGTCATCAGATCTCAGAAACACTGCAGCGTCACGATTACTAGTTAAGAGCACTAACACCTAGGGTCATCAGATCTCGATTCCAGAACACTTAGCGTCGATTACTAGTTAAAACACGAACACCGGTGGTCATCAGATTTTTTTCTCTTCACAAGTACACTGCAGCGTGCCAGGACCTTACTAGTTAAGAGCACTCAAAAGTTTGATCTGCATCAGATCAGACAATATCTGTGATATCTGTGAAGAAGTATAATTACTGTGATAGCACTAAACATGGTGGTCCTCAGATCTGACAAACACTGACATTAATTTAATAGATCGTTAAAGATCAACATGACTCAAACACTAACGTGATTCTATTCCTAAATTAAAAACACTGCAGCATCACGAGGTGTGCGACACAATGTTGTGACTCCGTTAAGCAGCACTAACTGACCTAGGGTTGGGAATCGAAAACTCAATTCCGATTCCAGAATCGGATATGCCTTAAGGTCAGGAACCGGATATTGTTGTCAAATTAAAAGACTTTTCGATTCCACCTATCGATTCCTATGCGCTTTTTCTCTTCATCAAATGAACGTAACAACGGTGTGCTGTCAGTGATCTGCCAGGACCTTGCTCGCTAATCTAAGCCTCAAAAGTTTGTCTGCATTTGCGATCAAAGCCTAATATCTGTGATATCTGTGAAGAAGTATAATATCTGTGATAGCTAAACATGTTGCAAGAGAGGTGTCACCACCAACATGACATTAATTTAATAGATCGTTAAAGATCGCGAACATGACTCAAACACTAACGTGATTCTATTCCTAAATTAAAATGATTTGTCTGTTTCATTCCTCAACCTTTGAAAATTCAAACAATACCCAACCCTACTAACACTTGGTGGTCATCAGATCTCACAAACAGTGCAGCTTCACTGATCTAAGTTGGCCACACTGCTCAACTGCAGGTGGTCCTCAGATCTGACAAACACTGAAGATTACTAGTTAAGAGCACTAACACCTGGTGGTCATCAGATCTCACAAACACTGCACTACGATTAAGAGTTAAGAGCACTAACACCCGGTGGTCATCAGATCTGACAAACACTGCAGCGTCACAATTACTAGTTAAGAGCACTAACACCCGGTGGTCATCAGATCTGACAAATACTGCAGCGTCACGATTACTAGTTAAGAGCACTAACACCCGGTGGTCATCCGATCTCACAAACACTGCAGCATCACGATTGCTAGTTAAGAGCACTAACACTCGGTGGTCATCAGATCTCACAAACACTGCAGTGTCACGATTACTAGTTAAGAGCACCGGTGGTGAAACAATCACGTATGATTAGCAGCACCGCTTTCTCAGATCGGTTTATGCTGGATCAAAACTTCACGTTCTGTTGAGTTTGGTAAATTCTGTGCACAGAGGGGGCAGGGGTGCTCGTCCCGAACTGACTCAAATGATTCGCGCTCCGCGGTCCCGAACTGACTCAAATGATTCGCGGTCCCGAACTGACTCAAATGATTCGCGCTCCGCGGTTCCGATCTGACTCAAATGACTTGCGCTCCGCGGTCCCCAACTGACTCAAATGATTCGCGCTCCATGCATTTCTTATGTGTATTTGTAATGTGTGTCTTTGTTCTCATTTTTTAATAACAAAGATAAAATAATGACAACGATTTTTATATTTTGCTACCTTAAAAGGCTTTGTATTTTATAATAGGGAAATTAGTTTGGCTGTGATGCTCAAACAGCTTGCAAAATAGAAAAAACAACATGACAAAGAATCATGACCCCCCCCCCCCCCCGCTCTGTGATTGTGCCCTCGTAATGCCACTTCGCCCATGCACGCCACTGATCATCAGAATATGTCTTCTCCTGTCTCTGAAAATATCTGGATTTTCTAATTATACCGCAAACTCTCATGAAATTACCAAAAATGCGATTAAAGCTGTAAACTGTGCATGCATGCATTACATTTCAGAACGTCTCTCAAATGCATACTAAAATATAGGCTCTCGTGCAATTACAGATCACAATAAGGCGCAAGCTGATATGTATTTGAATTTGTAATTTAATGCACAAGTAAATGTGAGCACAGTTATTGTATTACGTAATATAAGTATCGCTTTTTATTTATCCTCTTTCCTACTACTTATTTCACTTCTGTTTTAGTTTTTATAACCAATTCTTACTATGTGTAAGTTGTTGTTTGTTAGCATGTGTGTTTGGCAGTGTTGTTTTTTTTAGGATTACTGATAAACTACTGCATTTGATTTATCTATTTTATGCTAAGACATAGCTGAATTTACTATGTCTTAAAATACCTATAGGTATTTTCTTTAGTTTTAGTTTTATTAAACTTCAACATACTACATGGGAATGAAATAATAAATATATATATATATTAGTGGTGGGCCGTTATCAGCGTTAACGTGCTGCGTTAACGTGAGACTCTTATCGGCGATAAAAAAAATATCGCCGTTAATCTATTCTCAAAGTTGGGTTGGGAGCTGGGTCTATACTACGCAAGCTATGATGACTTTCACCCTGATATTTTAGCGCGGATGTATACCTAGCCGAATTGCACTGTAGGGGGCGAGAACGAGTCTTCGAACTAGAGGCTCGCAGTCCGTGATGGACAGATTGTTAACGGCTGGTCTATGTGGTAATACAATCGGGCAGGACATCTAAACGCTCACCTATCATTCATCAACCTCAAATATGGCTTTTCATCTGAAAGATGTATGTAGTAGCAACTTTACATGGCCGCTCAATATGATGTTAACCTAGAGAAATGTGCGCTATTGAAGTGTTTGTGTAGAGAGTGGAAGTGGTCTCTGTGATCGCCGCAACGGCGCGAGATCAGCGCGCTTTCTCTGCATCTGCTCTGTTCAGTGAGCGTCTGAGAGGAGCCCGTTCAGTTAAAACAGATATTATTGCTTCTCTAAATGTACATGCAAATATAGAAGAAATCACAGCACTGGAATTGTCTTGTCTTAAACTGTGTCTTATTTGATTTCATCAGACAACGGCTCAATACAATTATAAATTAGTATTTTTGTGCAGACTAGCTTCTTGGAAAGGAGAGCTGGTTATGAATTCTTAAAGGGACGTGTTTCAGTCATTATTTCATATTTATCCTGTTGACTGACAACATAAACAGTCAAATATATAAAGTAAAACAGTTTTATTGAGAATTTGGCTGCATTAAAATACAGTGAGTACAGAGAGACGATTAGACAGAACAGAACAGTTATTTTTTTCTTTACTTTAATTTGTCATTTAGCAGACGCTTTTATCCAAAGCGGCTTACAAATAAGAAGTAACTAAAATTAAAAGTTAAAACTATACATAATATATACACACATTTAAGAAGATAAAGACATGAAATAAACATGACAAATGCATACAACATTTCAAAACTAAACATTTAAATGAAAATAAAGCTAAAAAAAAAAATCAAAATATTAAATCAAGAAAAGGTATGAGTATAAAAATGCTTCTAACATAACACTAAAGGCCTAAGTATACTTCTTTTTTGCATAGTAAGAATTGGTTATGAGCAATTCCATGCAATTGTCAACCTTGCCATGAATTTTTTTTTTTTTTACCAAAATAACAAAACCCTTTCAAAGTTGTCCTTTAAGGTCTGTATTTTATAGTATTGATGTGCTGCCATGGAAATTTTAAGTACATTGCTTTGTTTATTGACCACATATGAGGTTTGCACAGATAGAAAAGTACAATTTTCATTCAATCATATTTCATGCTTTCAAAAGTGGGATCAAATACTTTATTTTTTATACATTATGTTAACAGTAAGCATTTTGCAGAAAGATGGGGGCATGCATGATAAATAAATACACTCACTTTGTTATGACAGCACTGCCTTGTAAATTTATAAGCGATATATTTAGGAAGTCATGACGCTTCAGTGCTGTGTCACGTCCGTAACGATTTAAATATAAAGTTTATGCTGTAAAATAAATATTAATACAAATAATGTCAAACTTCATATACAAAGCCAAAATATGTCCATGCTAATTATGATTGACAATTCATCTCACTTACTCACTCGAAACAACCTTAATTATGTGTTACGGACGTGACCGTTATGGACGCTTCATATTAAATCATGCAATGATCTGTTGACCAAGAGGAGTTATTTCTGAGGTGAATGCAGATCTTCTATTTCTGGATAAAGATCTACTTTATTTGAAGTAAATGGGAAGTAATTTGATATGTACATGTACATTTTAATTTTGAGAAAAGTGTATACATTACAATAATAAATTAAACAGGGTTCGTACGGTCATGAAAAACCTGGAAAAGTCATGGAATTTTAAAACCGCAATTTCCAGGCCTGGAAAAGTTTTGGAAAAATGAATAAACCCAGAAAGTTTTGGAAAAGTCATGGAAATCTATTTGACAAATCTCTGTATAATACAATTATGTTTATTCAGGTCCTGAATTTCGGTACGGAATTGCGCATGGGCTATATCGCATATTTCTACTCTTTCCCGCAGCTTTCGACTTTAAAATGATGGATATTCACACATTTATTCAATAGCCTATAGCTTGTAGGCTGATGAGTAAATAAATCCACACAGAATATCAAATCGGTCATTTGAAAACGGATTCATCAGCTGTGTTTTCTCTCTTTGACTTTCTCTTAAAACACGCGTGATCAGCGCATCTCGTCTGCACTAAAGAGCTGCACGGTGCGATACAAGTCTTTCTCTGGCATTTTGGTACAGTTGACAGAATTGTCACCTGCCTAATCGGGTCATTGTTGCATTGTCACTAAAATGTAGCCTATTATTTATTTGCACGTCTTTTTAAGCCGTTCTGTACTCGTGCGCTCCAGAGGCGGTTTCCGCTGCACTCAGTTATGTCCAAATGGCGTCCGTATAAAGCCGCCTTGCGAGCACCAAATTGACTTTGGTACCAAACAAGCTCAGTAGAGTCCTGCACGGGCCTCAAACATACGCTCCAGTTCAATCCTTGTCCAGCAGATGATCAGAATTACCTTCTCGAGTCCGACTGGAGCCCATGTCTTTCTTTCTCTCTTCCCCATTACACAGCTGCTGTTCTAGCCATTAAAATAGTTCAGTTTTTAATGGCAAAGCGTATTTCGTTTCTTTATTAAGTTAATTTAGAAATATGTTTGGAAAATGTATTTGTTTATTAAATTCAAGTTTTTGTTTTTAAAGTAGCTTTTGAGCAATCGGCCAGCAGCAGACAGTGAGTTTGCCTATTATGTTTGATCAATTTAGCCTTCTTAAATCACCACTTGACTAAAATAAAATCTATATATAAAATACTTAAAAAGCATATCACGATGTAAATTTAAACGTTTAACCTAGACAAATGTGTGCTATTAGACAGGTCGAGCTGCTCTTGTCAGTCGCGGTATTGTTTCCACGAGCGGCTAATCCTTTTCATCACCATAATAATTTAGTGCCCAAATAGGCGCGCCGCAGACTGTTAACATGTTATTTCCTCCCTCTGTTCCCGCTTGGAATACGGTTCTTCTGGGCTAAAAGTGTGGTTAGTGCATGCGCTGGTTCAAAGGCGAGCGCGCGCTGTGAGAGGGGAGGGGTTGTGAAGGAACGGGAAGAACGTTTGGAGTGGATGCAATAAAGTGCTAACTGAATAAACATCGTGTTTTATTCTATTTAACACAGACCACATATGTACTGTATGAAATATTGTTATAATAATTATATTATACATCGCCTATGCAATAGGCAACGCATATACACACGCATTAGCATACAGGTGACAGTTGACCAGTTGTGGGGAGTTAATAAAAGTTCCCAATGCTTCGGAAAAAGCTGCATTTTGGAAGAGTTTTGTCTGTGTTGATATTTGTGGGCATTATTGTCGGCGGTGGTAGTTATGTTTAAGGCCTATAATAAAAGTGTACCTCTTAGTAGCGTGAGTGTGTGTGTGTGTAGCAGAGACAGCACGCGTCAGAGAGCTTAAAGTGATATTGATGTTGGTCTTGAGTCGGCATGAATGTGTTCGGGGGGAATTTTATATTAATTCTATGTTAACATTAATAAACTAGTGTTTTCTAAGTCGGTGTCACAAGGATGAAGTTGAAGATCCCGACTTTCCATCTCCTAATTAGACGCGCCTTTAATAAACATCTGTACGGATTAATATTATAATGACATTTTTTTTTCAGTTTTTGTATTCTATATGTTTTATTTCGTTAAGTACTAATTTAAAGCTTTCTATAAATATATGTATCATGTCTAAATTGATCAAACAGGCTATGATCAGCTGGTCGCTGTTCGTTAGCTATTTAAAAAACAAAAACTTACATTTAACGAATAAAAAAATGCTCCAAATGTTTTTCTAAATTACCTTAATAAAATAACGAAACGAAATTCGCCGAAGCTTGTTCTGAGTGGGCACCGCGCCGACCTCCGGGACTTGGTAAACATTTATTATAGTTGATTATATATATTAGCACATTCTATTTTATTTGGGGTCTAAAGTAAAGAACACATTAGCAAATAATCATGTCTGAATTCAGTTTTGAACATATCCGCACTGGTTACATTTTAACACCACACTCCCGCAAACACAAGCTAATGTATAACAAGGTGATTTCAGTATAAATGTTATTAATTGTGCAACCTTACCATACAGATGTCTCAGAGGGAAATGTTTGTTGATTTAAATATCCAAAAGAGACCCAGAAATAGATCTCGGTTAAAGTTTTTAAAGCATTTTATCTGATTCGGAGTAAGATAAAAGGGCGTGAGCCAGAGTCGGACAAGTGACAATTTCAGATCTGTCACGTCCGTAACGGAGAGACGTCACGTCCGTAACAATGGTTTTTCCTCATAAATGCAAAAATGAAAAACACAATAAAATAAATAATTTATGTTTCATGGAGAGACAACCCTTATCCTTTCGGCTAGTATTATTTATTTTGGCTTGTGCATTTGAATTCGCAGAATTTATACAAAGTATGTCGACTCCCAAAAACTCAAGTCCTTTTTTGTCACGTCCGTAACGCATGCATATTTGCCTGATTTAAAATATAAAACACGTGCATAGACTGTTTTTTTTCTGATGCCTAAACTCTATGGTTAGGGATTTATTAAAATATTAATAGATGTTTCCGTATATTGTTAACATTTGCATTTTCTGAGAATTTATATTTCAAGTTTTTACTGCAAATGTCACGTCCATAACGCTGGAATTGCTCTTATAAAAACTGTAAATACTTTTTTTTTTCATTATATTTAGTGCAATTATTTGGTAGTCTGTGGTGGGATGGGGCGCAGGATTGTTTTATGGGTTTAAGGGGGGGGTTTGAGAAGCACTGCACTAGAGCATCCCTTCGTTCAGACACAGTGGAAGATCTGATAAGACTCAGTGTAGAAGGGCCAAGACTGGAAGATGATGATGCTAGAGAGAGTGTGGCCAGCTGGTTTAGCCAAGGACAAAGATCAAGAAAGCTAAACTACAGGAGTTGGCCATCCGAGGGGCATGTGACTGCAATGGAGGATAGTCCATAATACATTGAGCCATGAGATGTTCAGTTTGACGCCCTTAAAACGCTTAATTTAGATTTTATTTATCTTGAGATGTTTTAAGTTTAAATCTCTGCTCAGTGAAGCACTTTAAGCACCAACACTTTTTCAGTAAGTTACCTTTCTTGTAGAATTGTGCTTCAAATAAAGAACTTTATGTTGACCAGATTGTTAGTTAGTCGTTTTACTAGTCAATATTGCCTATATAAAAATTTGGGTGCACCTAACTTTTGTGCTGGTGCACCTAAGACAAAAAGTTAGGCGCACCAGTGCACCCAGTGCAAAAAGTTAGTCTAGAGCCCTGTATGTTTATTTGTGTGCACTCAGAATAACAACGAATGCGCTTTTAAGCAAACAGGATGCGCTTTAGGTCTCATGTGAACTTGAGCGAGAAACTTAGAAACTCCGTCTTTGAAAAATATATCTATAGAGAGTGAAATGTCTAAAAAATTAAAATAGAAGACGTGTGTTAGCATGGATGATTTACATGAAATTTAATCTGTGCAACACTGTGCATAAAATGGCTTTCAGTTCAATATAATAACAAAAAACGACATTTTGGGTTTTATTCAACTAATAAGGTGGGCACGCTGTGATCTGTACTATATTTTACTGTAATTGACAATTATTGGCAAAAAAAAAAAAAAAAAAAACACGGGAGTGGGAGGGAATGGGAGTCATTCTTCCGGGAGTGGAACAGGATTTTCCTCCAGTTTTTTCGTGGGATTGGGACGGAAGTGATTAAAGTTTGTGATGCATTTTGGAAACAGGAGATGAGCCCTGGTCTAATCGCCACCTGGCTTGAGAAACCCGTTCTCAAAGACTTACTTTTAGTCATTATTTGGGTAGCATACATATTCTGAATGCCTTCGCAGAATTCAAATGAGCCATTTTAATCTAGATTAATCTAGATTAATTCCAAGATTAATCTAGATTAAAAAATTATCTATGCCCACCATATATATATATATATATATATATATATATATATATATATATATATATATGGGTGTTTGGCTTAGTGTCATGTTAGAATCATTTTTATACTCATACCTTTTGTTGTTTTAATATTTTTAATTGTTTTAGCTTAATTTTTGTTTTCATTCAAATGTTTTGTTTTGAGTAAGGTGGCCAAGCTTAGATCAGCGGTCAACGGACAGTGCAAAAAAAAAGAAACATAACACGAGAATATATAAATATAGGTAAGAATAAAATAAAAATAGTAAAACAATTTAGGAATAGAATCACGTTGGTGTTTGAACCATGTTCGCGATCTTTACCGATCTATTAAATTAATGTCATGTTGGTGGTGACACCTCTCTTGCAACATGTTTAGCTATCACAGATATTATACTTAGCTTTTTTGGCTTCTGATCGCAAATGCAGCCAAACGTTTGGAGCGCTTAGATTAGCGAGCAAGGTCCTGGCAGATCGCTTGGTCACACCTGTCCTCGCACATGAAGAAAAAAACACGCATAGAAATATTCATTTGACAACAAGTATCCGATTCCTGACCTTAAGTATCCGATTCTGGGATCGATTTTCGATTCTCAACCCTGTTCATCACATTTAGATAAAGAGTTAAATTATGAAATGGGTAGAGTTTTCAACAAATATTTAGTATGTTGGATACAACATTGTGTTTTTTAAAATATTTTTTTAAGCAACATATCAAGTAAGTGGACTTTGCCGACTGTCTGACAGGGTTGTAAGAATAGCTTAAAGGGATAGCTCTCCCAAAAATGAAAATGCTAATCATTTAGTTGTTCTAAACCTGTGTACATTTCTTTATTCTGCTGAACACAAAGGAAGATATTTGGAAACTAAACAGATATTGCCCCTCCATTGACTACTATGGTATTTATTTTTCCTACTATGGAAGTAAATGTGGGCGAGATCTGTTTGGACCCTTTAACTTAACATGAGATGATCGAAAACAATATCTGAAATGTCAACATAACTCAGTCATGCAATTAATTCATAAAAACACACCATGATTATAATGTTTTACAGCAGCTGTCTTGTTTCTGCTATTACATCAGGACTCGGTTTCATATTTCGCTCTTTGAATATTGTTTTATTTAAAGTTATATTTTTATATTTATTTCAGACCTGATGGAAGAAAGCGAGGAGAGTGAAGAACTGAGTGAAGTGGAGGAGGAGCAGCATGACAAACCTGCAGATAAACCTATGAGTCCCTCAAAGACTAAAAATATTTTTTTTAAGAAAAGAAAAGCCAATAAATCTATCGCCTGCACTCAGTGTGAAAAGAGTTTCCCATGCAAATCAATTCTTGAGCGTCACATGAGAGTTCACACCGGCGAGAAGCCGTTCACATGTGATCAGTGCGGAAGTCAATTCAAAGAAAAAGGACTACTTAACAAACACATGAAAATCCACACTGGAGAAAAGCCATTTACGTGTGATCAGTGCGGGAGGAGTTTCACATACAAACAAAGTCTTGAGCGTCACATGAGAGTTCACACCGGAGAGAAACCGTTCACGTGTGACCAATGTAGAAAGAGCTTTACACGACCAGCACGTCTTCGAGAACACATGAGGATCCACACCGGAGAAAAGCCACACATGTGTGATCAGTGTGGGAAGAGTTTCAATAACAAATATAATCATAATATTCACATGAGGACCCACACTGGAGTGAAGCCATTCACATGTGATCAGTGTGGAAAGAGTTTCACATACAAACATAATCTTAATATTCACTTGATGACCCACACTGGAGTAAAGCCGTTCATGTGCAATCAGTGTGGAAAGAGATTCTCACACAAAGTTAGTCTTGAGGGTCACATGAGTGTTCATACTGGAGTGAAGCTGTTCATGTGTGGCCAATGTGGAAAGAGCTTCATGCAATCAGCACACCTTAAAGGACACATGAAAGTTCACACTGGAGAAAAGCCACACACATGTGAACAGTGCGGGAAGAGTTTCACATACAAAGATTATCTTACAGAACACATGAGGATCCACACCGGAGATAAGCCATTCACTTGTGATCATTGTGGAAAGAGTTTCACACAATCAGCAAGCCTTAATGTACACATGAGGATCCACACCGGAGAAAAGCCATTCAAGTGTGATCACTGCGGCAAGACATTTATTCGGTTATCAAACCTGAAGAAACACCTGACTGTTCATACCAAGGAGAAGCCACATTCATGTTCTGAATGTGGAAAGAGTTTTTCACAGATTCAAAGTTTACATAAACATGAGAAAACTCATACTAGTGTGAAATATTACATGTGCTGTGAGTGTGACAAGACTTTTACTGCAACGAGCAGTTTAAAACTGCATCAGAGAATTCACACTGGAGAGAAACCTTACAAGTGTTCTCACTGTGACAAGACATTCAGCCAGTCAGGATCTCTGAAAGCACACGAGAAGATCCACAGCAGAGAGAAGCCACACACATGTGATCAGTGCGGAAAGAGTTTCTCTTTTAAAAGTCACCTGAAGATACACACGAGGATCCATTCAGTGGAGAAACCACACAGCGATGTACACAACTCGTTATCACTGGAGTCCGAGTCAAGTCTCGAGTGATTTATTAGCTTGCGAAATAAAAAATCCTCATCAATTGAACTAATTAGGAAGCTCTAGACTAAATATATGATCTTCTATGATATGTTTTGTAAGGTTAATGTACATCCAGCCTGTTACTTAGGTTTTAACCCATTGTAAAAAAAACGTTGTTCTGTAATGCAATTCTATGTTAATATACCATGACACATAAGGAAATGTGACGAATATTACAAAACCATACAAATAAAGTATTTCTTTATGATACAAGTCTGGGTTATTCAATTAAAGTTACAGGAGGTCCGGTCTCTTGCCTGCAGAGGTCTGGATTAAAATAAATGATTTGTAGGCCATTGTACAGAATTGGTCCAAAGCAAATCCGAGTTTGAAACATCTTGAAAAATTGCATTTTCCCCCCAAATAAATTATGTATGCATATTGTATAATATCCAAGGTAAACATTTCTTGTAATTGTGCAGTTAATTGTCATATTGTATTTTCAGATTTTTTTTGAGTATTTGTGCTCTCCACAAATTGTCACTACCGAAACACAGTAATGTTAATTTAATTAGACGGGTTACGTTGACCTATTAAGATTTTGCTTACACCTACATTGTAAATAAATATTTGTGCTATTTTATTAAAAAAAAAAAAAAAAAATCTGAGGTAAATCAATAATGATATTTAAAAAAAATATTTCATGTGAAATTTGACATTTGTTGTATTTTGAGTCCAATTTCTCTTTGTAAAAGGCAAAACCTTGATCATACTGATTTCAAAGTTAAGGATTCGTTAGTTTGAATATACATTGATTCAAAAACTATCACATCATCTTAGTTGATAATTCAGTATACTTTATTTTTGACAAAACATCTCATGTTTCAGTAGTGACTGCACATTTTCAATAGTGGTAGAAATACTTTGGTAGCGATCACATTACAGAAATTTTACTCACAAACTAAAACATACTAAAATACAAAAATAAAATGCATAATTGTACTAATATTTGGTTTATTTCCCTAATATTGGATTATTGGATTATCCCTTGGATTATGTTTTCCCTTTTGTCACTACTCAAACAATGATGACATGTTTTGGTTGATAGTGATAATTCTATGGGATAACACACACAAAAAAAAAAATGTCAATACAGACAATCTACAAAATGTTTCTGTAGTGACAATTTTAGATACTTTTGAACCTAGCTCAAAGATGCTAATCAGCACATGGTTAGCTAGCACAGTTCTGAACAGTGGTACTCATATGAAAACTAAATTTTATGGAATAACTCCCCAAAAAGTTGGCTTAATTGCTGAAAAAAGTGTTCGGTAGTAATGTTCCTTAAAGGACACATATTATGCCCCTTTTTACAATATGTATCATAAGTCTGCTGTCCCCAGAATGTGTCGGTGAAGTTTCAGCTCAAAATACCCCACAGATCATTTAATATTGCCATTACAGCTCTTATCTGCTAAAACATCTGTTTTGGCTCTGATTATCGTGTTCTCAGACTGTATTCCAAATGGAGCATAGTCTGGGGGTTAATTTTTTTTTTTTCTTCTCCTCTCTCTCCTCATGTAAAAGCTGTATTTTTCTTAATACCCTGTCTTCCTGTTCTGTCTACCCCGTTGTCATATGTATGTTGTGTATGTATGGACAGGTTGATGGCTAATTTCGCTGGTACTTGTACTAGTGACAATAAAGGGCTACTACTACTACTACTACTAATTGACTGAAATCATGCTTTTTAAACCATATTAGTTTAAACTTATTATATAGGGTTTTCTGAGCACAAACAGCTGAAGCACACGGACAGAAAGCAGTCACCACACAGCATTTGAGTACTACACTAAGTTCTCATTCACACACAAGTTACAAAAACAGTCGGTTATGAAGGTAAACTGGGAAATAAATAGCATGTTTATATTAGATCTGTGTGGCAACAGTAATATACAGTAAATAAATCAATAAATGCACAGCTCTATTGTCTCCTCTGTGGCTGGAACTCTAAACAGTGTTCTGTGCTTGTCTGTGCAGCCAAAGATAGAACATTTAGCATATTTTGCTCAGACTTTTACCATGGCATTAAAACTAGTAGCAAAGTCAAAATAACGGCACTTTGGGTGGAAACTTACAGATTAAGGGGCGGTAATATTATACAATGAGATCCCTTTGCAATGTCACTAGGGGAGCGAGATCAGATGCACTAGTTTTTTCAGACGCTTTCAAAAAAAGGTGTATCAAAACAAAGTTACTGCGTTAATCTTTTTCACGTTTCCTTGATTTGTAGATGCACCTGGGACCTGATTATAGCACTTAAAACCTGGAAAAGTCAGATTTTCATGATATGTCACCTTTAGTTACACACAGATTTTTCAGATTTTTGAACACATTTACCTCAAAATGATGGGACCTATCTACTTGCACCTTGTAGCTATGAGAGGGGGACAGAGGAATATTTCCTGGTCATAAATGTATGGGTTTATGTAGCATGCCCCGTCCAGGTGGCAGTACTGCTGTTAAATCTGTTTGAATAAAACAATAAGACAGACACGTGCTGCTTTCATTAACAGAGCGGTGGTGTAATGACATTACAATAATAATACAATAATGAAATCAGTGTCTTATATCACTGATATGTGAATTACTCAAACGAAACACCAATAAACAAACTTGTTTGGCATAATCTTTTTCAGAGTCCTACATCTTATACTCAAATAATATCTTTCTCAGATTACTCAGTACATTTCCCCATAAACATTCTTCACAATGTTTTATAATCTCTGTTATATGTGTACTGATAGCCACTGCAAACTTAAATAGTTGAACAAACTATTAAAGATGTAATTTAAACATGTAAATTAAAGTAATGAATACAACAAACAGGACCCATCAGAAGAAATATCATTAACATTTCATAATGTTCACCCATCAACAGTCTATAACATTAATATTTGAGAATTAGATATATGCACAATATAATAGATCAAGATCACCATAACAGTACTTGTAAATCTTAACTCAAATGGTGATTACTCAACACCTTGCTCTCTCCATTACAAACACACAATTATAAAGCTTAAACTCAATAAGCTTCATATTATTATGGGTAATCAGTTTGCTGGAGCTTTCAATTATTCAGATAGCATTATATTAACACCAGATCTGTCGCGGCACATCCGTCTCCATTAAACATCTTACTTCTACACAGAAAGTGTATATTATCCTCTTAAAACAATGTACACGCACTTTCAACATTTTGTTTCATGTTTTATGTCCTTGGGGATAGCTTTCACCCACCTGTTTGAATAAAACAATAAGACATTCACGTTGTGCTGCTTTCATTAACAAGAGTCGCTCTTGTAATAGCTTCTTCTCAGCGACTTACTGTTAACCACTCAGTCTCTGTTCAGCATAGTGATCTCTTTAACTCTTAAACACTAGAACACGTTTTCTCAAAATAACCATTATCAATGCAGTGCACACACTTTCAAGATTACGGTGTCAATATATAATGTGTTTTTCTGTGCATATCTTAATTCTGTTTATTTTTAGGTACTAACTCTTTAGTATCCACCAAAGGCAGCATGAGGTGATACAGTGGGACAGGACCCTATCTGGTAAGGAAATGAAGGCGGGACATAAGCGCAAGTCACATATACTGGTCCTTGTACCCCATTAGAATAATATGGTAACTTGGGTGTTGGCATCACTTGGGCAGCAGCTATCTCAATAGGCAGTTGAGATGTAAGGGGTAAGTGAAGACCCGTGTGGGTTTCCTTTCTCTGCTGGTCCTTCTCACATACCCATATGCTGAAGCTCCTTCAATTGGACTAACTGTCTTTCTACCTCCACAGGTTCCATCTCTCCTAGCTCATCCGCCATCACCTCAGGACCCGGTACAACAGTCAGTTAATGAGCGAGATGCCATTGGCTCAGGTGAGTTTTCTTCCTCTGCTCCTAGAATAATCTTATCATCCCTTGCCCATCCTTCCTCATTACTTCTCAGTCTCCACTCTCCTCTGTCATAAGTGTTAGGTATCGTTCTTCTCTGCTCAGATCTCTGTTTCTAGGTGGAGCGCAACCAGTAATAATCTCTTGGAGTATCACTGTCATCCAAACATAAATCACTTGAATTCACTTACTCAGACTTTGTTGCAGATCTTAACAATCCCTGTTTTCTTACCTTTCTACGAGACTCGACAACACTCTGAGGTGGTAGGTCTACAGGTAGGTAATTTACTAGGTGAAGCAGATTGCGATGCAAGGTACGTATCACTGCTGGATTCCTGTCTCCACCGGATTCAGGGTATTCTTGATAGACTGGTCCATCTCCCATTCTTTCTTTGACCACATGAACGGTTCTCTCCAGTATGATCTTAACTTTCCAGGCCCTCCCCGTTCACTCAGGTTCCGAACTAGAACTCGATCTCCTGGTTGTAAGCATGCACTGCCTTTGGGAGGTGGCCTTTCCATCTGTCCTTATCCTTCTCCTCCAACGTCCTCAACATTTGTAGCAGAGTGTGATTAAAAAGCTCTGCTGGATTTGCTTCGGGGTGATAAGGTGTTGCTGACCCCAGTAAGCCTTTGCAGAGTCGCAAAGAGATGGTTCTCAAATTTGCGACCTTGATCGTGATGAAGCCGGCAAGGGTACCCAAATCTTGGAATGTAATCATTAAATATCCTCTCAGTCGCTGTCCTGCCAGACTTGTCCTTTGTCGGGTACGCCCGGGCAAACCTGGTAAAATGGTCCACCAGCACCAGAATATATTCATATCCGCCCGACTCCTTTCCAAGTGCATATAGTCGAGGGACACCAGGTCCATTGGGCAACTTGAGGTGAGACTTCCCATAGGAGCTCTGATCTGCACCAAGGGTTTCTTCTGCTTTACGCATCGGCACTGCTGGGTGACATAGTGCTCAATCTCTCTCTTCATGAAAGGCCAGTAGAATCTGCTCCTCGCTAAGTCCAGAACCCGCTCCGTTCCCGCATGACCCATGTCATCGTGCAATTGTTTCAAGGCTAACTGCTTAAACTTAGCAGGAAGAACAAATTGAGATCTGTGATCGGTCTTTCGATAGAGGAGTCCCTCTTGGAGGTCCAATTTTTTCCACTCATACAACAGTCTCTTGAGGCCTCCTTTAGCATCTTTCCTTATTTCAGGTGTCAGTTCTCCACCGCTCTCCTTTAACTCTATCACCCTACCAACAACAGGATCTCTCCTCTGGGCAGCTTTCAACTCTGACCGGTCAAGTGTCATGAGGTTCTTTACAAATTGGCACTTGACATCCTCTTGACGTGCATTAAGAGCTGCAACCCATGCAACAACATTCTCTTGTTCAACCTGACTTCCTTCCCATGTAGCCCGGACCATTTCCTCTGTGAGTACTTTGATAAATGCGGCCATAAACATATTTATGTTGAGAGGACAACGAGAAAGCATATCCGCGTCAGCATTCGCTTTGCCGGGTCTGTAGCGAATGTCAAATCTGAAATCAGCTAATTCTCCTACCCACCTATGTCCCACGGCGTTGAGTTTGGCTGTCTTAAGGACATACGTCAATGGGTTGTTGTCTGTGAAGACTGTAAAGTGTGGCGCATAGAATAGGTAGTCACGGAACTTCTCACAGACCGTCCATTTAAGTGCTAGGAACTCCAGTTTTCTCGAGTGGAGCTTATAACGTCTCTCGCCAGGAGTCAGTGTCCTGGAGCCATAGCCATTGACTCGGAGCCTACTCTCTTGCTGTTGGTACAGCACAGCCCCGAGCTCCTGTTCGGATGCGTCTATATGGAGCACAAATGGAAGTTCGAAGTTCAGGTAAGCGAGAACCGGGGGACTTGTTAAGGCCCCGATAAGTCTCTCCAACACACCTTGGTGCACACTCGTCCATTCTACTTTCGCACACTATGGTAACTGGGTCCCTCTTTTCCCAACTTTTCCAGACTTACTCTGTTCCCCAGCTGTTACGGATCCCCAAGACTGGAGGAGCTCATATAATGGTTGCGCAATCCGCTAGAAATCTTGAATATATGTGCGATAGTAGCTGAGGAACCCCAACAATCGTCGCAACTCTCCGACAGTAGTGGGCTGTTGCTCTTTCAGGGAGATGACTGCTTCTATGTCTTTTGGGTTGATGCGGACACCATCCTCTGAGACTAGTCTTCCCACTTATCTAACCTCTCTCTTGAAGAATTTACACTTTGCTGACCTCAACTTTACTCCATGCTCCTTCAGTACTCTGAGAAATCTCCGAATGTTTTGCCAAAACAAAGTATTTAGTCGAGATACGGGATACATAGTTCATCTCTTAATGAGTCTAACATCCCCTCCATACTCCTCTGGAAAGCCGCTGGTGCATTAGCTAATCCAAAGGGTATGCGCACCCACTCGTATAGTCCCCAAGGGGTTATGAATGCAGTAAGGTGCCGAGATCCGTCCACCATGAATCCCTGATGGTAGGCCTTTCCCTGGTCTAGAATTGAAAACCATCGGTAGCCTCCCAGAGTGTCAATGAGGTCCTGGATCCGGGGAAGTGGATGTCGATCTGGAACTGTCTTTTGGTTTAACAGCCTGTAATCTATACACAGTCTCAGGGTGCCATCTTTCTTCCGGACGCACACCACCGGGGCTGCATATGGAGATTTTGACTTGACCACCCAACCCCGAGCTAGAAAGTCCTGGACGTATTCCTTCACCTCCTTATACAGGGGATTTGGGATGGAGGCATATGCTCGCTGAACAGGGATATCATCCGTTAAGTTAATTGTCATCTGTAAACTTGGGATACACCCAATATCATCATCTCCATGAACAAACACATTAGATTCCTCATAAAGCATCTCTTTGATTAATTTCTGCTGTTCTTCTTCCAGGTGGCTCACGTCAACATGTGGATGCCACAAGCAGTCTGTCTTGTGGATGTTCTCCTGTTCCTGTGAACCTGGATCTTCTCCTTGGCTCACTGGTATGTCACTACTGTTTCTCAAATCTTGTCGCTCTGCTTCAATAACACTAGCTATAGCCTGTATACTTCCTAGAGGTGTATGCCGTCTGACTGTGATTTCACAGGTGGTAGGATTGCCCAGGGGAATTCTAACATAGGGTCGATCTGTCCCTTCTAACTCCATCAGACCTTCTCCAATTTCTATTTGAGTTACCGACGCACTCTCTTCACTGGATTCAAACAGCTCTACTGGTTCCCTGCATTCCAAGTCTAATGGAACTTTGCACATTACATAAGTCCCCCGAATTGGTGGTATAACAGCTCCTGTGTTTACACAAGGTTTTTCCTAAATTAAGTTCACTATCGCATGGGCTTGGTCACCTTTAATGTCCAGGGCCATCTTTAGGAGTTCCGCAAAAATCCCAGCAATGGCCGCTCTAATGGCATCTTCCCCACTAGGAAGGGCACCTGAATAGCCAGACTCAGATCATCATTACCAGGCAGGTTTACTGTCAATTCCAACCATCCTTCGAATGGGAGCTGATCTCCATTAATAGCTGATACACTGAGGTCACCTCCATCGATTATGTCTGACAATGGTCGCAAAGCTAAGTATTTACTATTCCAGCTAGTGTCAATTATACTAACTTGTGCTCCTGTGTCTAACAGAGCTGTTACTGCAAAACCATTAATGTGGCACTTGAGGATGGCTTTCTTTCCAATGAGCTGGGCGACTCGGTCACAAGGACGATGTGTTTGATAAAAAAAAAAACAATTCAGTGTGAAACTGGTTGTACTTGGCTCCCATGCCCTGATAAATTGTTCTGATAATTTTTTTTGAATCGTTTGTTCATCATACTACAGATCCGTGACAGCTTGTTTGGACAGGAAAATACGTTTCTGTTTCAGTCCAATCAATCTATACAGGAATTGTTGCGGAGTCTCGTTGTCATTCTGTTTACCGCACATTAACTCCTGGAAGAGCTCAGAGCTACTTCTCTCATTCAGTTGCGACTGCAGGAAACTCTTTAACTCTGGGATCGTCACTCCCTCCTTGTTTACTAACATGTCCTTAAAGTTTCCTGGTTTAATGACTCTCAAGACCCCTCTGATGATGTCATTTTCACTGTGGTTGGCTTCTAGTCCCTCATCTATTTGCTTAGTTACACTTGTGTACCTTATATCAGAGGTACTGTCTCCAATCTGAATGAATTTTAAACTTTCTGTGCTGAAATGGCAGTAGCTGTAGATCACGGAGGGAGTTCATAGTTTCCCTTTTTCCATCACTAGGCTCATTAGCTACGTTCACATATAAGCTAGTGACAGCTTTAGAAGATTCTGATTTACTTGTGTTAATATCAGACTTGAATTGGGCTAGTTTTCGGCAGGGCCGGAGTGGGATCCATTTTCAGCCCGGGAGTGTAATGTTTAAGACCAGCCCACCACCTATACCCATCCAACCCCCTCCCACCGTGGTGGAATCTGGATAAATTAAGTGACAGATCTGTTCTTACTATCCTGTTATATTTATTTTTGACATGTTTCAATAAAAAATATGAACTATGTAAATATGGCCATACAAATCAATAACAAATCACATACTGAGTTTTCTGCAACAGAGTCCAACTGTTACACTATGAACAAATGGTTTGCATTCAAACAAAAATGAAGTAACAGTTAGTGCAGTAAGAAATATACTTTTCGCACTATTGTTTTTTTTATATCCATGTCAATGTAATTACAATGTTACTTACATTTAATTGAAACAGACAATCAATAGAAAATAACTCAACCAAATAAACAAAATTCCTTCAATATAAGTAACTTTGGATAAAAGCGTTTGCCAAATGCATAACTGTAAATGTTACTAGTCACTGTACGTTACCTTGAGTCGCCAGTTCACGTGTGCTCGTTTGTCTTCTTAAAAAAATATTTGTCAGTTTGGCACATTTGGCCGCGTCATCCTCCAATGCCTTTCTTTTTTAACCTGGCTTTTCCAGCTCCTCCAGGCATCTTTTTTTTTACTATCTATTTTATTCTATTTTATTCATTCTTCCTGTGATTAGCGCACTCTCGCTAACTCGAGTTCACACTTGGCTCGAACCACGCTGCAAGACTCTTCTTCAGCCAGGAAACCCTTTCACAGCCATGCCTTGGTTCTCCTGCTGCCGCTGAGCTGCCTTTGTGGACCTCATACTGATCACCCGTCACTTGGCCGTTCTGTGGTTCAATTGCATTGGATCTGCTTACCAGCAGGTGGGGCTAGATCCCGGATGAGCCCCCAAAATCTGTAGCACGCCCCATCCAGCTGGCAGTACTGCAGTTAAATCTGTTTGAATAAAACTATAAGACAGACACGTTGTGCTGCTTTCATTAACAGAGTGCTCTTGTAATCTTTATTACAATAATGAAATCATTGTCTTATATCACTGATATGTGAATTACTCAAACAAAACACCAATAAACATTGGCAAATAAACACATACATATACTCAGTACACACAGTGTACTATAGAGACATACTTAGTTTTCAATACACAGTATACACTGTATGTACACATTCTACATTATGTACACATCTATACATAGTAATATGTGAAGGTGCAACAGATTATACATTATACAACAGATTAGTTGTGCAACAGATAGTTGTGCAAAGGTGCAACAGATTATACATATGCAATGTCGTGGATGTGCATTGTATGGTATCCAGTGATAGCAGATAGGTTGTGTTAGTGCAGTGTGTGCGTGTAGTCCAGTAGAACTGTGTTAATGTGCAGTGCATGGTATGTAGTGTGAGTGGGAGTGTGATGTAGGGTGAATTAGTTCTGACTGTTCATTAGCCTGATAGCCTGAGGGAAAAAGCTATCCCTCAGTCGGCTAGTGCGGGATCGGATGCTGTGGAGACGTCTCCCTGAGGGCAGCAGAGAGAGCAGTCTGTGGGACAGGTAGCTGGAGTCTTTGATAATCCTCCGGGCTTTCCTTATATACCGCCTGGTGTAGAAATCCTGGAGGGAGGGAAGCTCACCTCCAACAATGTGGCGGGCAGTTTGCATGACCCTTTGCAGAGCTTTGCGGTTGCCAGCGGTGCTGTTTCCAAACCAGGCGGTGATGCAGCAGGTCAGGATACTCTCCACAGTGCAGGTGTAGAAGGATCTGAGGATGCTGGGGCTTGTTCCAAACTTCCTCAGCCTTCTCAGGAGGAAGAGGCGCTGATGTGCCTTCTTCAGCACTGCATCTGTGTGAGCAGACCATGTGAGATCCTACATCCTATATTCAAATAATATCTTTCTCAGATTACTCAGTACATTTCCCCATAAACATTCTTCACAATGTTTTATAATCTCTGTTATATGTGTACTGATAGCCACTGCAAACTTAAATAGTTGAACAAACTATTAAATATGTAATTTAAACATGTAAACTAAAGTAATGAATACAACAAACAGGACCCATCAGAAGAAATATCATTAAAATGTTATAATGTACACCCATTATTGGGCTAGTTTTCGGCAGGGCCGGAGTGGGATCCATTTTCAGCCCGGGAGTGTAATGTTTAAGACCAGCCCACCACCTATACCCATCCAACCCCCTCCCACCGTGGTGGAATCTGGATAAATTAAGTGACAGATCTGTTCTTACTATCCTGTTATATTTATTTTTGACATGTTTCAATAAAAAATATGAACTATGTAAATATGGCCATACAAATCAATAACAAATCACATACTGAGTTTTCTGCAACAGAGTCCAACTGTTACACTATGAACAAATGGTTTGCATTCAAACAAAAATGAAGTAACAGTTAGTGCAGTAAGAAATATACTTTTGCACTATTGTTTTTTATATCCATGTCAATGTAATTACAATGTTACTTACATTTAATTGAAACAGACAATCAATAGAAAATAACTCAACCAAATAAACAAAATTCCTTCAATATAAGTAACTTTGGATAAAAGCGTTTGCCAAATGCATAACTGTAAATGTTACTAGTCACTGTACGTTACCTTGAGTCGCCAGTTCACGTGTGCTCGTTTGTCTTCTTAAAAAAATATTTGTCAGTTTGGCACATTTGGCCGCGTCATCCTCCAATGCCTTTCTTTTTTAACCTGGCTTTTCCAGCTCCTCCAGGCATCTTTTTTTTACTATCTATTTTATTCTATTTTATTCATTCTTCCTGTGATTAGCGCACTCTCGCTAACTCACACAACAGCATTAATGGTTTCGGTGTGTCTCCATGGCAACGACCTGGGACACGTGCTTGTGTAGAGGAAGAGAGAGTATGCGCCGCGCTCTGACAACAGAAAATATCACATTTTAATGTTAAATTCAAATATAGTGTTATCAGCTTAGTTATCAGTCACACAGTAACTTAAACACATATACGTTATTCTGAGTATGTAAAAAAAAAACTAAAAAAACAACAGGCGAGTCTGCCGGCCCAATTTATGAATGGGGCAGAGCGGCCCACCGGGAATTCTCACGGTTCTCCTGATGGCCACTCCGGGCCTGGTTTTCGGCCTAACTTTTCAGAGCAGTCTGCCAATTGATTATACTCCATCTGCTGAGTTTGTGTGTCAGTGGTAAGTGTCAGTTGTTGCTGTGATGTAAGTGAGTCAATGTTATGCAAAGCGGATTTTACAATGTACTCAAAGCAACACTCCTCATCAGTCAAATCCAACCTTTGTCTTTCTGGGTCTGCAGCTGGCTCCAGACAATCCACCAGGCCGATTAGTTCATCATGGGTGAAGTGATAAAGTCTTTTCTTGATTTCACAAACTGTTGCTTTTCTCTCACTAGAGGCCATATTGACGACGATCCTGCTGCTGCGGACGAGTTCACACTTGGCTCGAACCACGCTGCAAGACTCTTCTTCAGCCAGGAAACCCTTTCACAGCCATGCCTTGGTTCTCCTGCTGCCGCTGAGCTGCCCTTTGTGGACCTCATACTGATCACCCGTCACTTGGCCGTTCTGTGGTTCAATTGCATTGGATCTGCTTACCAGCAGGTGGGGCTAGATCCCGGATGAGCCCCCAAAATCTGTAGCACGCCCCATCCAGCTGGCAGTACTGCAGTTAAATCTGTTTGAATAAAACTATAAGACAGACACGTTGTGCTGCTTTCATTAACAGAGTGCTCTTGTAATCTTTATTACAATAATGAAATCATTGTCTTATATCACTGATATGTGAATTACTCAAACAAAACACCAATAAACATTGGCAAATAAACACATACATATACTCAGTACACACAGTGTACTATAGAGACATACTTAGTTTTCAATACACAGTATACACTGTATGTACACATTCTACATTATGTACACATCTATACATAGTAATATGTGAAGGTGCAACAGATTATACATTATACAACAGATTAGTTGTGCAACAGATAGTTGTGCAAAGGTGCAACAGATTATACATATGCAATGTCGTGGATGTGCATTGTATGGTATCCAGTGATAGCAGATAGGTTGTGTTAGTGCAGTGTGTGCGTGTAGTCCAGTAGAACTGTATTAATGTGCAGTGCATGGTATGTAGTGTGAGTGGGAGTGTGATGTAGGGTGAATTAGTTCTGACTGTTCATTAGCCTGATAGCCTGAGGGAAAAAGCTATCCCTCAGTCGGCTAGTGCGGGATCGGATGCTGTGGAGACGTCTCCCTGAGGGCAGCAGAGAGAGCAGTCTGTGGGACAGGTAGCTGGAGTCTTTGATAATCCTCTGGGCTTTCCTTATATACCGCCTGGTGTAGAAATCCTGGAGGGAGGGAAGCTCACCTCCAACAATGTGGCGGGCAGTTCGCATGACCCTTTGCAGAGCTTTGCGGTTGCCAGCGGTGCTGTTTCCAAACCAGGCGGTGATGCAGCAGGTCAGGATACTCTCCACAGTGCAGGTGTAGAAGGATCTGAGGATGCTGGGGCTTGTTCCAAACTTCCTCAGCCTTCTCAGGAGGAAGAGGCGCTGATGTGCCTTCTTCAGCACTGCATCTGTGTGAGCAGACCATGTGAGATCCTACATCCTATATTCAAATAATATCTTTCTCAGATTACTCAGTACATTTCCCCATAAACATTCTTCACAATGTTTTATAATCTCTGTTATATGTGTACTGATAGCCACTGCAAACTTAAATAGTTGAACAAACTATTAAATATGTAATTTAAACATGTAAACTAAAGTAATGAATACAACAAACAGGACCCATCAGAAGAAATATCATTAAAATGTTATAATGTACACCCATCAACAGTCTATAACATTAATATTTGAGAATTAGATATATGAACAATATAATAGACCAAGATCACCATAACAATACTTGTAAATCTTAACTCAAATGGTGATTACTCAACACCTTGCTCTTTCCATTACAAACACACAATTATAAATCGTTAACTCAATGAGCTTCATATTATTATGGGTAATCAGTTTGCTGGAGCTTTTTTTTATTATTTTATTATTCATTTGATCACTGAGAAACTGGACTGCGCGTCTGTGGTAGATCAGGAAGAGCATTGCTCATCGTGTCAGCGGAGATGGTGTGTTGGCATGAGTGTTCGTTTTCTACGGAAGGGAGCCGAGATATTGCGAGTTTTCTTCACTGCTGTTTAACACAGTTGATGTTCTGAATAAATACAGAGGGTATTTGTTTATTTCGGAAATAAAGCAGCTTGTATCGAGTGACTTTGCTACTGTTTTCTAATCAAAATCCTTGTGTGTCGTTTTTGATACAACAGTGCCGCCATGTGGACGCGAACGGCATTGCTGACACATTAACACTTTTCTTTTGACGACATATTTCCCTCTATTTTTCATAGTTTATTTTTGGACATTTTGCAGTATTTTCGTTTAGAGACTTAAACATTCTTTGTTTTTGGAAGGACTTGAGAACTGAGTTGGTTGGAGTGAAAGAATCAGAATTACCGTGTTATTTCTAAAAGGAAAAGGAAGATACTTTGTTTTGAACTGACAGCTTTTGTTTTATTTAAAAACCCTGCCATATCTGAACACTCCAGTGCCAGTCCAGTCCTACTGTGAGGTAAACTTTAACTCTGGTATTGTGAATTTCACACAGGCAAGTGAATTGAAATGAAAGGTATCTAATGTGGAATGACACATCTGTAATGCACTTTTGAGTGAACTGAGTATCATTTGAGCATTCTGTTAGGACTGTTGTTATTTTTTATTTTTGTTTGAGTATATTGTTGAAAGGAAACTGAACCAAGTTTGAATCTGAACAAAAGAGTTTTAATTTTTTTTGTACATTTCTTGGTGAATTATAATAGAAGTAAATCAAAGAGTTTATTTCATGACTATTGTACTCTTTTAGTTTATTCTTTTATAAGCCTTAGGAAATAAGGGTAAAACTACTGTTATCTTGGAGTAGGGGCATTTCTACTGTCTTGTGGGCTGGTAGAGGGGTTGAGCAACATAATTATACTCTGGGTAGCTACCGTGATGTATGTGATTAGATTCCAGAGCCCCAATCCTTATCAGTCGCTGCTACAAAAGACAAATGCATAATTAACAAGGCAGATAAAACATACTTATTAAAATAAAAAGTACAGGAATTAATTGTACTAGGGGGTGAGGACTTAGATCTTATCAATCCCTAGTCATCCGAGATGAATTGGAGTAGAAGTTTAATTCACCCTACATTGTAGCGAAATTTCCCGCTACATTAATTTGGCGTCACGAACAGGATCATACTTAGCCTGATCTTTGCTTTTTGTAGTACTCTGTCCCAGGTCTGTGATCAGGAAGCAAAATGGCAGAACTGGAAGAGCTGAAGGAGTTCGCTGATATGCAGAGGAGGTTAGCAGAACAAGCCGGAGCCCTGGATCATGCCAGAACGGAACAGCGAGAAGCTCTGTCATTGGCAAGGGCTGTAATGGAGCAGCAAGTATCCACTCATGCACCTCCAGCAACGATTTATATTCCACATATAAATATATTCCAATGTCACACCAGTCGACATTGTGGACAGCATGAGAGGCTAAATAACAAGGGTGCCGCTTCATCACAAATGGCGGAAGTGACTGAGGCATTAAGTGGAGTTTTGTCGAGTGACTTGGTAAACACCAACGGGCCTTCAGTAATCCGTAGCCATAAAGCTGACTGGAAGGTTGATATAGTGCCAGGAACCCTAAAGGAGGGTGCTTTTGGAGACTGTCTGACCGTGGATGTAAAAATAGCAGGAGTGCCCACTAAATGCCTGCTGGACACAGGTTCAGAGGTCACCACAATCTCAGAGTCTCACTTTAAACAGAATTTCGGAGGCCAAGAAATCCAGCTGTCGTCCGTTAACTGGGTGCGCCTCACGGCTGCAAACGGACTAGACATTCCTGTTCTTGGATGCCTACAGGCAGATATAGAGTGCATGGGAAGTCTGCTTCCAGGGAAGTGCGTTTTTGTGCTCAAAGAGTCCAACCCCGATGCGCAGGAGATGAAAGGAATAGATGGAATCGTGGGAATGAATGTCCTTTGTGATTTGAAGAACCTTGTACTGTCAGGAAAGGAGTTGATCGAGGAAAGTAACGTCAGCCGGGGCACAGATGCTAATGTAAGGAGAGTGATAGCAAGAGTGAATAAAGATGAGGGACTCTTGGGCCCAGAGGGAAGGATAGGATTTGTTAAGGTGTCTGGGAAGCAAGTTGTGACAATTCCGCCCTTAAGTGAGAGGATTCTGGAAGGCCACTGCAGTATACCTCAGCAAGTGAAGAGTCAAGTACTGGTGGAGTGCACCGATTCTGTTACCCTTCCAAAAGGATTGTTAGTAGCCAATGTGCTTGCGAGGCCAGAAAAAGGAAGAATCCCAGTGTGAGTGCTAAATCTCGGCCAGGAGACTATCAGGTTGATGCCGAGATCCAGGATTGCAGTTGTGTGCAAGCCTCAGAAAGTAGTGCCGAAGCAAATGGTGGAATTTGAAGAGGATGAAGGCGAGTTACGTGTTAAGCCACATATGCAGTGCAGTGTTAAGATGGAGAATCAGCCTAAGCAACTGTCAATTCCAGTGCAATTCAATCAGTATGGACTGTCTGAGGTGCAACGTGAGGAGTTAAATGCCCTGCTGGCACGTTACAGTGATGTTTTTTCCAAGAGTGACACAGATTTTGGATATACGACGATAGTGACGCATAGCATTCCTACAGGAGATGCACAGCCCATACAGCAACGCCACCGACAAGTTCCACCTCATGTTTTCCAAGAGTTTAAGACATGTTCAGGATCTTGTCAGTTAAGGTATACTGAAGGAAAGTCGCAGTCCATGGGCATCACCTGCAGTCATTGTAATAGAAAAGGATGGAGGTGTTTGTTTCTGCTGTGACTACAGAAGACTCAATCAAGTCACATTCAAGGACGCTTACCCCCTTCCCCATGTGGAGGAATCCTTGGATGCTTTGGGGAATGCACAGGTGTTTTCCACTCTGGATCTCACAGCAGGATACTTCCAAGTGGCGGTAAATGAATCAGATCGCGAGAAGACCGCTGTCACAACACCATTCGGGTTGTATGAGTGGACGCGGATGCCGTTTGGTCTATGCAACGCTCCGGCCACTTTTCAGCGATTGATGGGTGCAGCATTAGGTGATCTGGCTTTTGATATTCTTTTGATCTATCTCGATGATTATTGTGTTCTCGGTGGATTTCAAGAGTCATTGTGAGAAGTTGGAGCTTGTCCTCTCCAGGTTGCGTCAGCATGGACTGAAGTTGAAACCAAGTAAATGTTTCCTCCTGAGGTCAGAGGTCAGGTTCTTGGGACACATAATTTCGCCGAAGGGAGTTCAGGTGGACATGGACAAGGTTAAATGCTTGGATATGTGGCCTTCACCGTCGAGTGTGAGGGAGGTTAGACAGCTGTTGGGATTTATGAGCTACTATCGCCGGTTTGTTCCCAGATTTGCACAGCTGGCCAAGCCCCTACATGCCTTAGTGGGGAAAGGTAACAAAGGCAAGACATCAGAACCATTCGTCTGGAGAGAGGAGTGTCAGACCGCTCTCAACAAACTAAATAATTGTCTCATGTCACCTCTGATTCTTGCGTACCCTGACTTCCAGTGTCCGTTCATACTTACGACGGATGGAAGTCTTAATGGACTTGGAGCAACACTCAGTTAAAAGCAGGGGGGCGTAGAACGCATCATTGCCTATGCGAGCAGAGGCATAAAAGGATCTGAAAGGAATGACCGTCATTACAGTGCATTTAAGTTGGAGTTACTGGCCCTTAAATTGGCAGTAACCAAGAAATTTAAGGAGTACCTGATGTTTGCAAAATTTCAGATTATTACCGATCACAACCCTCTCCGCTACCTGGAAACAGCCAACCTGGGGGCAGTAGAGCAGCGTTGGGCTGCGCAGTTAGCAGAGTTTAACTTTGAGGTTTGTTACAAGCCCGGCAGACAGAATATCAATGCTGATGTCCTTTCTAGGATTCCCTGGGGCATGGAACCCGAAGAGGATGACACGGGAAACGACTTAATTCGGTTGACCTCAGATGAGGTACAAGCTTGCCTGTGGCTAGGTAACAGAGAAGAGGATGACACGTCTATGGTCAGAGTTGCCAAACAAGCAGCAATAAAAAGGGGTGTTGTTGGTTATAATTGGTCATCCATCAAAGAACAACAGAGGAACGATCCTTGTATAGCACCTGTGTATGATGCTGTGCTCGAGAACAGGAAGTTAGTGACACGTAGTTTCCGGAGTATGGAAATCCAGCTAAAGAAGTTTGAGCGTCTGAAACTAAGGCATCAAGTGCTGTTCCGAGTGATTACGGATCCAAGACATGGAGGGGAGATTTGGCAGTTGGTAGTGCCAGAATCTTTATGGGAGAAAGTGTATGAGGGAGTGCACGAGCATGGAGGACATTTTGGAAGTAGGACTACATTGGGACAGATGCGACAGATATATTACTGGCCCTTAATGGCTAATGACGTGCAAGCATGGGTAACCCAGTGTCGGAGGTGTACCTTAGCTAAGGACGTGTTTCCTAAGACTCGTGCTCCTATGACCTGCACCAATGTAACCGCACCGCTAGAAGTTCTTGCCATGGATTACACTATACTTGAAAGATCAGCAGGGGGCTATGAGAATGTTCTAGTGCTTACGGATATGTTTACAAGATTTACAGTGGTGGTCCCAACTAAAAATCAGACAGCACATACTACCGCCAAAGCTCTTGTACGACACTGGTTTGTCTGCTATGGATGTCCCGCCCGGCTGCCCTCGGATCAAGGGAGGTGTTTTGAGGCAAGTGTAATTAAGGAGCTCTGTAAGCTGTATGGAATCAGCAAGAGTCGCACCAGTCCTTATCATCCGCAAGGAAATGCACAGTGTGAAAGGTTTAATCGTACTATGCACGACATGCTGCGAACATTACCTGTGGAAAAGAAGAAGGATTGGAAGACTTACCTGCCTGAACTAATGATGGCTTACAATAGCCATGTACATTCGTCAACGTGTTACTCCCCGTTTTATCTCATGTTTGGGCGGGATGCAAGAATGCCCATGGATGTCCTAGGAGGGAAGGATCTAACTGATGATGAGGCGGATGATTTGGAATAATCACCATGAGCGCTTGAGGATTGCAGTGGAGACTGCAAAAACAACTGCTCAAGAGGCCTCCAGGAGAAGGAAGAGGGTCTATGATCGCAAGACATCTGGAGCGCTCATTAGACCTGGTGACAGAGTATTGTTGCGCAACCATAAGTTTAGGGGGCGGAACAAAATTCAAGATAAATGGGAGTCCGTAACATATTTGGTAGTACAGCAGAATCACCCAGATTTACCTGTGTTTACCATACGTCCTGAGCCAGGGGGTCCCACAAAAGTAGTTCACAGGGATCAGCTAAGACACTGTACCTTTCTCTCTCCCACAAGACAGGTCACACGTGCTGAAAGAAAAAACAAGTTGTCAGAAACAGATGTTGATCCTCATGACATTGTTTACACTTCGTATCCTACACACTTTCAGAGTACAGATTTACCTGAGGAGGTTGGGGTTGAAGTGTTATGTGAGGAGAAGGGTAGTGTAAGTGAGTGTGAAAGAGTAGAACCTGAACAAGATGCAGAATCTGAAAACTCTGACACTCCAGAAAATTTACATCAGTGGGGTAACTTATCTAATATGTTCTAAACGGAAAACAAGGGGCAAATTGCCTGTAAGATATAGAGATGACTATATTATGTAATTTGGGTTTAGAGTGTCAAAAATAAGTAAAAGGGAAATTGTCAAAGTGTATGTTACTTACCTCAAGAAAATGTTGTCTTGCTGAATCTGTTCTGTGTTTTATGTTTCTTCTAGGAACTGGCTTGCTTGGAGAGTTCTGTATATGGCAGAGTTTAGCAAGGGGGAATGTGGAGGTATTCAAACTTTTATATTGAAGTTTTTTTAAAAGGGAACCGGAAAGAATGTGAGCGAGAGGAGCGCGAGAGGAGAAAAAAGAGAAAAAGAAGTGAGATGTGACGGGCGATCGAGAGAGCGATATGTGAACAGCATTAGACAAGCGTCGAAGTGAGCTGAAGAGAAGCTGGACCGAGCTTGTGCTGTGGATCAAGTTTTTGCTGTCGTGAGTTTTTACGGAGTTTGATCACTGAGAAACTGGACTGCGCGTCTGTGGTAGATCAGGAAGAGCATTGCTCATCATGTCAGCAGAGATGGTGTGTTGGCACGAGTGTTCGTTTTCTACGGAAGGGAGCTGAGATATTGCGAGTTTTCTTCACTGCTGTTTAACCACAGTTGATGTTCTGAAGAAATACAGAGGGTATTTGTTTATTTCGGAAACAAATCAGCTTGTATTGAATGACTTTGCTACTGTTTTCTAATCAAAATCCTTGTGTGTCGTTTTTGATACAATAGTGCCGCCGTGTGGACGCGAACTGCATTGCGGACACATTGACACTTTTCTTTTGACAATATATTTCCCTCTATTTTTCATAGTTTATTTTAGAGACTTAAACATTCTTTGTTTTTGGAAGGACTTGAGAACTAAGAACTGAGTTGGTTGGAGTGAACGAATCAGAATTACTGTGTTCTTTCTAAAAGGAAAAGGAAGATACTTTGTTTTGAACTGACAGCTTTTGTTTTATTTAAATACCCTGCCATATCTGAACACTCCAGTGCCAGTCCAGTCCTACTGTGAGGTAAACTTTAACTCTGGTATTGTGAATTTCACACAGGCAAGTGAATTGAAATGAAAGGTATCTAATGTGGGATGACACATCTGTAATGCACTTTTGAGTGAACTGAGTATCATTTGAGCATTCTGTTAGGACTGTTGTTATTTTTGTTTGAGTATTATTGTTGAGAGAAAGGAAACTGAACCAAGTTTGAATCTGCACAAAACTGTTTAATTTTTTTTTGTACATTTCTTGGTGAATTATAATAGAAGTAAATCAAAGAGTTTATTTCATGACTATTGTACTCTTTTAGTTAATTCTTTTATAAGCCTTAGGAAATAAGGGTAAAACTACTGTTATCTTGGAGTAGGGGCATTTCTACTGTCTTGTGGGCTAGTAGAGGGGTTGAGCAACACAATTATACTCTGGGTAGCTACGGTGGTGTATGTGATTAGATTCCAGAGCCCCAATCCTTATCAGTCGCTGCTACAAAAGACAAATGCATAATTAACAAGGCAGATAAAACATACTTTAAAAAATAAAAAAGTACAGGAATTAATTGTACTAGGGGGTGAGGACTTAGATCTTATCAATCCCTAGTCGTCCGAGATAAATTGGAGTAGAAGTTTAATTTACCCCTACATTGTAGCAAAATTTTCCGCTACATACACATACAGGGTGTCACATTTATTTCAAATCAGACTACCCAATGGACTAAACCAGGGGTGGCATCACTATAAACTGACGTGACAAACAGTGAATAAACTCATTATTTTGTCTCTATACCAAGGGTAGGCAACGTCGGTCCTGGAGCGCCGATATCTTGCAGAGTTTAGCTCCAACCCTGAAAAAAAACACCTCCCTGTAGCCCTAGTAATTCTGAAGATCTTGATTAGCTTGTTCAGGTGTGTTTGATTAGGGTTGGAGCTAAACTCTACAGGACAGCGGCACTCCAGGACTGACGTTCTACCCCTGCTCTATACAGAAAGAGATATCTGCATAGATGGGCCAACATAATCATCTGGGCCCGGTTTTTCAAAAGGTTTAATCCGGATAAAATTGATCCGGATTTAGTAATCCATTTTTTGCGATCCGTGATCACGTAATCCAGCTTACTTTTGGAGCCAGTTTTTTAAAGCAACATCGGATTGGATCAATCTGATCCGGATAGGAACTTTTCAGGATCACCAAATCTGGATAACCAGTGCTGGATAACCAGTGCTCAAACAGGATAGGAAATCACAATGTAGAACTATAGATATGTAAAGAGCAACAAGTAGAATAGCCAGTGTGGGGTCAATATAAGTTTATTTTTATTTGAAATGAAAACCCACACATTTAAAAAACTAAAACAAGAAAAACCCCACCCCATCCTCTTCCAGCAGTCCGCTCATCTGAGACCTACAACACAAACACTGTACATTGAGGATATTTATAACAAGTATCAAGTATAGATGTATTGAATTAAAAAAAAAGACTTAATGTCAAATACTCCACAATAATTTCAGACTTCCTCATCTGATGTGGAGAGACCTGCTTGTCTGAGCGTAGCCTTTAGGAGGTGGATCTCAAGTCTGGCCTTGGTTTGCTGCAGTTTGGTCAGAGTCAGTTGTTCCTCTGCCAGACGAAGCTGTGCTTCTGCCCTTTCAGTCTCTTTTTGCAGAAGTGCCTTGTAATCATCATCTTTGTTTGATGAAGGGCGCTTCAAGCCTTTCCTCTGAGATCCTGTGGCAACTACCACTGGCTCAACCAATGAGGATCCAGCTTCTTCCTCAGGAACAGAGCTGAGATTCAATATAAATACACTCTCTGGATCAGCCTCAGGAGGAACTGGCAGATTCTCCTCCTCCTCCTCAATCCAAGGCTCGCCATCCCCTACAACACCTTGAATACCATGGAGAGCTTGCGACTTCTCACCTCCAATGATGTCGAGGACCACATCTGTGTAATCTCCCCTCTTAAATGGCTTGTTGCCTGTTTGTGGGTTTTTGGCTTCAGCATGGTCCTTTGTTGCCCTGGCCTTAAGATTCTTCCACCGCAATTTGATTTGGTCTGTGGTCCTCCTCTGGCCAGACCCTATGGCATTCACATTTTCTGTGATTAAAATCCAAACATCATTTTTCTTTTTGTTGGTATCCTTAGCAGAATTAAAACTTCCCACTATTGTTCCATAATGGCACCGAACACCCTCTAGTAGTGCATTGGTTTCAGCAGCAGTGAAGTTACAGCTTCTTGAGTCCATGGTTCCGTTACTATAGTGAACATTGTTCATCAATTATAGGCCTTGGGTCCAATTGCCTCAATTGAACGTAAGCCAAAACTAATCAGTTGTAATAGGTGTGTTTGAAAAGACCAACTACACTGCCATATAAATCAGCCTTTCTCAGAGGATTCACAGAGAGACAGTGAAATGGCAGGTGTTGTCCACCGCCACCACCACTTTGCCAGGAGAGGATACCATCAAAGGGTGTATGTTTAACGTACCAAGCCACTGGAGCAATACACCACTGAGGAGCTGTATGTCCGGTTTCGCTTTGGGAAGGCTGATATAGAGTACCTTGTGAACCTTCTCAGGCCAAAACTTCAACACAGAACCCAAAGGAGTCACGGTCTGTCTGTGGAAGACCAGATCCTCATTGCTCTCCGATTTTATGCATGTGGGACTTTCTATCAAGTTGTTGGTGACTATATGGGAGTGGTGAAATCAGCTGTGTGTGATGTGGTGAGAGATGTGTCAATCACTGGCCAGCCTGGTCAATGAATTTGTTTCTTTTCCAAAGGACAACCAGATTGCCCAGGCCAAGCACAGCTTTTTTCTTTTGGGGAATATGCCCAATACTATTGGAGCAATCGACTGCACACATGTGCATATACAAGCACCTCGTGAGAATGAATGGGAGTTTATAAACAGAAAGGGGAGGCACAGCATCAATGTCCAACTTGTGTGTGATGCTGACCTCATCATCACCAACTGCGTTGTCAAGTGGCCTGGGTCTGTCCATGATGCACGCATCCTGAGGAAGAGCGCTCTATATAGAGACCTCCAAACCAACCGACCGGATGGCGTAATATTAGGAGACAGTGCCTACCCACTCCTACCATGGCTGATGACTCCTTTTCTAACAGCAAATACACCGGCGCAGGCAAGCTTCAACACTGCTCATTGCAGAGCAAGATGTGCAATTGAGCGTTTAAATGGAGTTCTTAAGAGGCGCTTTGCATGCATTAACTACCTGAGAGCGGAACCACAGAAAGCATGCAACATAACCCTTGCCTGTATTGTCCTGCACAACATCGCTACTAAGCGCAATGTCCCTCTCTGTGCTGACAATGATGCACCTGAGCCCCTTGGAGACCCTAACCAACCTCCTGCATTCTGCCAGAACGAGCAAACAGGACGTGCAACAAGGGACAATAGTTAGACACTATTTCTGATTTGGATTTGTTTTGGATTTCAAAATCAGTGATTGCCATTCTTTGCATTTTTTGGTTATTCTGTAATCATTGCATGCATCACTAATAAATATTCTAAAAAACAAAATATTTTCGATTGTGATGAATATATATATCAATTAGTGACAGAATAAAATGTATTGTTTTTGGTCAATTTTGACAGCTGTTTGGGGATTATTTTATGAGGCCAAACTCTTTCTACTTTGCTGTAGGCCTATACTGAAAGGCTGAATACGTTAAAGCCTACCTAATCACTGTAGCCTGATGGATGAACAAATAAAATTAAAACCTTATGAATAAATAGGATATCTTGAAAGATACTGCATGATCCAAATATAGTATTATTTGATACATTTTTAAAGTTTTCATTACATTTTGGCCATGAAATCCATGCTGAATCCACCCTTCTGATGGGATCAGTTTAATCCAGATTTTTTGGATCAAAGTGATCCAAATCCTACAAAAAAGTTCTAAAAAACCCAAACTAAAGGTTTGATCCGGATCAAAACCAAGATTGGATTACGTGATCTAATCCGATTATGTAATCCGTTTTTTCTTTTGAAAAACACATTTTCAAGATTTGATCCAATCCGTTATCCAAAATTCTAGTGGATTACTTTTGAAAACCGGGCCCTGGGGCCTCATGTATAAAACTCTCCTTAGATTTCATCCTAAAACTGTACGACGCTCAAAAGCCAGATTTTGTGTATGCACAAAAGTTTTCAGATTTCTAAAAGCATGCGTATGCCAGAACAAGCGCAAAAATCCCTTTATAAATCACAGTTAGGGAAGATTGTGAGTAGGTGCATTTCCACCCGTCTCCTCCCAGAAATCACCATATATGGAGCTTACAACGCCTAGTTTTACTATGCATAACCTCATCTGCATATAATTTCCATGCATATTCCCATCCAGGTGACACCATGTTTAACACCGTTAAAGGTACAAGACGTTAAGGAAATATGAGATTCAGACTAAATGCCATTTGTGCCACATTAATTTGTGCCTCGTATGTATTTGCACACAAGCCTTGGTTAAGAGCGCTGACTCCACTGTGATGTGACTCTCTCTCTCTTTCTCTCTCTCACACACACACACACACAAAACGCGTTACTCTACACTGCGCAAAACTCTGCATTTGAACAGTCAATGCCAAATTAACAAAACATACTTTCAGTCGCTAGTAGTAATATCCAATACTATGTGTCAGATTGATGATTTATGACCCCCTGTCAGCGTTGATTGACAGGTTGTCATATGTCAAATGTGTACATGGGTAGATTTATGACCTGATTTATGGCTATGTGTCCCACTCTGTCACCCTGTCTGTCACGTGACCGGGGCCCTGTCACCCCGGATGTGTAAAGTGTGTAAGTAGGGTGTGTAAATCAATGATCAAAGCAGATGTTAGATTCGACATTTGATGGATTTATGACTGGATTTATCTTTCACTTGTGCCACGGGGTTTTTATTCTACAGCTCAGTTCCTTCCTGAGCTGTACCTAACGTCCAGTCTGGAGGTGTTGGATTCTTCCGGATTGTGGAAATATGGCTGAGCAAAGTGTGTGTATTGTCACCTTAAGAGGATCGATGTTTGTTTGATCTGTATGGTATACGTTACATTTTTGATGCCATCGGACAGATTGGCTCTAGCTGTTTTGGTGGCTGCTTTATCTCCTGATCTGAATGCTTCAAAGGTCTTTAGCAGCCCACGAAACTCTGCTGTCATCCATGGCTTCTGGTTTGCACTTGTGGTGATGGTCTTGTTGCCACGTGTGGTGATGGTCTTGTTGACTGTCACATCATCAATGCAGTTTTATGTAAGCAGGTGTGTATTGCCACCTTAAGAGAATCATTGTTTGTTTGATCTGTATGGTATTTATTAATGCCCAGACAGGGGTTCTTCCTGATAGTGGAAAAATGGCAGAGTAAAGGGTGTGTATTGCCACCTTAAGAGGATCAATGTTTGTTTGATCTGTATGGTATATGTTGATAGAAAAGACATCGCTGTTTTGATTGTATGAAAACTAAAACAGAATTAAAGAATTCATCTAGACCATATTTCTATATTTGTCTAAAAAGGTGCTATGTAATAGTGATAGTGCAATACTGATGCGGATGAGCTAAAACATCACCCGAATCCGCATTTTCATATTAATTATCCACCCGCCAACCACCGCACCTATATTTTTGTCTGATTTAGATAACTGCACCCGATCGTCACATTCAGGGTTTGTATGGTCATTAAAAACCTGGAACAGTTATGGAATTTTAAAACAGCAATTTCAAGCCTGGATCGATTTTGAAAAATAAATGAACCCATACAGTTTTGTAAAAGTCATGGAAATTTATTTCACAACCCTCTGTATAATATAATTATGTTTAATTATGTCCTAAATTTGAGTGCGGTATTGCGCGTATATCGCATTACTCCTTCTCGCAGCTTTCAACTTTAAAATGAGGGAAATTACTACAAAACATTCATTCCATATAGCGTATATAGGTTAGATGAGTAAATAAATTCACAACCCATCAGATCAAATCAGTGATTATAAAACAGTGAGTAATTCAGCACCTAGTCCTCTGTCTTTGACCTTCTCTTCACAAATCTAGAGCTGCTTACTGCTGCGTTACAAGACTTTTGCTCATGTTTCAGTGCAGGTGACAGAATTGTCAATTTCCTAATTGGTCATTTTGCATCGTCACAGAAATGTATTATTTTCATGTCTTTTTAAGTCATTCGGCGTGCTCTCATTTTCTGTGCACTCACAGTCACATCCAAGCGCTCTCCGGTAACAATCAAACAAGCAAAGCTGGTTGCACTTAAGTGGCTAAATACACACATAATGACATCAAAATTGTCGTCCTGGCGAGTATCCTCGTAAGCACTGTCAGTTTTGTCTTAAAATAATGTAAACAGTTACAAAAGAAAAGTGCATCTGTATCAGTATTAGATTTGTGAAATAGGTCTTGTGACAGCAGCCTATAATAAAACTGTGTCGCCTGTCATTAATGTTAATCAAACAACAGACAGAGAAAATCTCTCACTGCTCTTGACTAAATAGCCTAATGTTTTGTTGAATAACTTTAATATGTTAATTTACACTTTATTCGGTTTCTGTAGCCCATTTAGAAAATGTATTTAATATTTGCATAATTAATGATTTATCTTATCCACCCGCAAATACTCAGAATGCATTTTTTTATTACCCGACCCACCCGACCCGTGGATCATCCGCAGCGCCCGCGGATATAACCGCCATCCGCGCATCACTAACGGGCATGTTTTTCTTTATCATATCTATGTGTATATGCTAACACCTCTGTAGGATCAGAACAATCTTATCTGTAGGTTGAATAACCTACTTTCACACTGTGACTAAACTTATGAAAAGCAGTCTTAAGTTAAAAATTAATTTAATAATTAAATTGTATTTCTGACAGTGAAGGTGTCTAAATTACAGTGGACATCCTCTTTGTCCTTGTGTTCCCTATCAGTCGTCACTCTCGACGTCACGTCATGGACCGACGAATTGGGATCTTGCTTAGAGAGACCAATCTACTTTGAGTGTAAGCTAAACGAGCCAATGCACATTGGCATGCAATTATTGCATCCAGCTGCCACTGATCACAACGTGAGTATAAATAGGCAGCAGGTGCAGTGCATATTCAGCTTTTCGCTTCGAGCCGAGCGGTTAAATTTTTCTGCTCCTGACTTCTGCTGAACGAGTGAATTCAACGAGTTGAGCACGCTCTTCGGAAGACTCTCGTGCTGGTGGTACGGCACTACAGCGCTGGTGGTTCTTCCCATGTCGAGTGGACTGCACACATTAGGCTGCACTACCCCCTGTTTGTGTTGTAGATGACCATCTCACCTGTGCGTTTCAGCACGTTAAAATAGTTTTTTCCCTAGAAGAGAATTCACGGGTGCGTTTTTTGGCAAACTTGACGTTGCGTCTTTATAAAGACGAGTTGGGTCTTGCCTCAGACAACGTGTCACCCGTGCGTTTCTGGATGCGGTTGTTGCCTGGCGCTGGGTGATGGTGACGATCGCTGCCTCACGTGCCTGGGCAGTAAGCACGCTGAGGTGGCGTTCGTGGATGAGTCATCTTCTCACTGTGGATGCTCATCTCGGAGTTGCGGCCAGGCTCCGTTACCTCGACAAAGGGGCGGAGCTGTTGCCTCCATCTCTATCTTGTTCTCGTCCTGGCTGCAGACAGGCGAGGTCTACTTCAGGCGGTAGCACGGCTGGTCTGAGGATTACAGTGGTGGCAAACCCTCAAGGGACCATCTCTCCTCCCTCGCTCCGCAACCAGTTGAGCTACCAATAGAACGTGCTGGGCCCTCTAAAAGGAGCGTACCAGCAGTATCCTTGGCATTCCTCCCGACGACCAGATGTCGATCGCTGCATCAGAGGGCGAGCCGTAGCTTCTGGAGAGGAAGATTCGTCTGCGCTGCTGCTCCGGCGGTAACAATCCCTGATCTGGAAATGATGGCTATGCTTTCCCGGGCCGCCGAAAGGGTAGGGCTCTAGTGGAGAAAGCCACTGTGTCCCAAACCCTCGAGGTTGGATGACTGGTTTCTCAGGATAGATTGTGCTGGTTCTCAGCGCCCTGCCCTGGGTGCCTCTCTCCCGGACGTGCATGAGGAGCTACAGGTCATGGACAGCACCTTTTACTGCCAGAAACCGACCTGCTAACTCCTCCTCCCTCACCACCCTCAGTGGTGCAGCTAGGGGTATACGGGGGTCCCCCCGGTGGAGCGGTCAGTTGCGATGCAAGTGTGTCCTTATACTGTCTCCACCTGGCAGGGCAAACCGTGCCTCCTCTTCCGGGCCTGTAGGTACTCGTCTGGTCTCATCCGGCGAGGCTTATGTGGCCTGTGGAGATGCTGCCTCCACCTAACGATACTGCATTACTGCAGGTTCTTCAGGCTAAAAGCACTGAGGGACATGCACGGGGGTGGTCATGATCCGGAAGTTCTGAAAGAGCTCCGTACCGCACCAGACCTTGTGCCACGGCGGCGAAGTTTATGGCATGGTCTCTGGGTCGCACGATGTCCACACTTGTGTTCTCGGTTACGTATGTAACCCTCGTTCCCTGAAGGAGGGAACGGAGACGTCACGCCCGTCCGCCATGGCTCTTGTACCACCACTGAGTGGCGGATCCCGACTCGGCTCCTCAGCGAAAACCTGAATATGCACTACACCTGCTGCCTACTTATACTCACGCTGTGATCAGTGGCAGCTGGATGCATTAATTGCATGACAATGTGCATTGGCTCGTTTAATTTACACTCGAAATAGATTGGTCTCTCTGGACCCAATTCGTCGGTCCTCCGATGTGACGTCTCCGTTCCCTCCTTCAGGGAACGAATGTCTTAATTTATTTGGCTTCATGCTGTCCAATGCCAACATTTTTAGACGCAGTAAACATACCTGTCTTTCCTCGCCTCCCATCGTAGTCACAGTGAAGCCAAGCGCTATATACACTTCGTCATATTTCCTCGTCTTAGCTTTCGGGAGACTTACGTTTGTCTCATTATCTCCATCTCTCTCCGCCTTTCTTTTCATCCCTGTTAAATATTTTTCCATGGTGTCTCTTAAGGGTTTGTTATCTGCACTTCATATCTCCTGCTCTGTGCTGTGTGCTCTTGTTCGGTGCAAAAAAAAACTACTCCCTGCGGCAAAAAAAAGCATGTTCGCCGGGGTCACACGCAAGTCACGTGACAAACACACACAACATTTATACATTATGACTCTTTTGTAGGTATCATGTCATTTGAAATGGTTTACTAAAAGATTAAAGCACCAGGTTCTGTGTTTTCAACATGAAAGAGATGTACAAGGATGTTTCAACTATTATCGTCATTTCTTTTTGACTCTAATAAACTGGTAATTCATTTTCTATGGCAAGTGATACAATGTACGGTTCTCATACTTTGTGTGTAAATAGCTGTGGTAAAACATGTATGAGTATTTTTGCATGCCAACAGATTTTGATAGGGATGAGTCACTAAGAATCACAATCTTTTGTAAATTATATTTTTCTTACTAATTTTAGTCATATTATCAAGATTTCAGATGGCCGTTCACAATTTGTGTATTTTTTAGGTGAAGACACCTCTTTGTGAGCTGTCATTGTAATAGGAATAAATGAAAATTAAGTAACAGTCTTTTCTCTTTGAGATATTTCTTTTAGTGTAACTTTGTGTCTGTACACGATGTGCGAACAAATGAAGCATCAACACAAAACAAAATTATTACAACTGAAACAAAATAAACTATTGCACTGAAAGCTGCACATTCATTTAAGTTTGAGCATGTTAACATTTCCACACTCTTGTTAAGATTTTTGATAAATTGAATCCATAACCTTCCGTACATTTAAGAGACAAAATCACTAAGAAAGAGAGTATAGCAAGACAAGAAAATGTTTGTAATGCAGATAGAATTCAGAAAATCTATTTCATAAAACATTTAGAAAGTTTATTAAACGCAGATTTGTAAATATTTTTTTTATTACCCCGCTGGATTTGGTCATCTTCTTGCTCAGATAGCAGATGACAAGATTCACATTTCGTTTGTTTGGCTGTATATGTTTTAAGACTCCTCCGAAAGATCATGCCAATCCTTGCATGGGAAAGTGAGCATGATGAGCACATACTTATTCATTTAAGAAAAATATTGAACTTTTGACTGAACTTTGTATTATTTTTACAAACCTCCATTTCAAATTCTGTTACCATCGCAATCTTCTTTGACTCAAATAAAGCAACATATCTGGTGTCGTAAACATCTACAGGTGCATCTCAATAAATTAGAATGTCGTAAAAAGTAAATTTTTTCTTGTAACTTTCATTACATGTAAAGTAAAACATTTAAGTTTTACGGAGCGTGCTGTTTTACACTTACAACTGAAACGTATCTGACCATTGTGCTCAAAGCAGCACATTCAGTAAAGTTTGAGGTTGTACACAGTCTTGATAAGGCAACAGACACAAAATATCAAGGAATTTGTTTTGTGCTCCCTATGTAACTTAAGAGTGCAAGTCACTAAGAAAAGTATTATATAAATACAGAAAACCCACTCATGATCTTCTGGGTATATTTTTGTAAATGTTGTTTGAAATAAAAAATCTTACGCTACTACATCTAGAGCTCTTGTTCAGAGAGCTGGTGACGATGTGCAAATTTTATTTGTCGTACTCGTTATTATCTGACCACAATTAAGAACCATAACATTATACTACATTCCCTTTGAAAAGGTTATAGACAGTCATTTATACAGGAAATGTTTGCACAACAGAAATATGTATCAGTATAACAAATACCTAATACTGAAATCCTCTCTTCTAAATATTTTGTTAAAGCTTTAATGTTGATTTTGATGGCCTACCCCACTAGCTGAAAACACTCTATACTTTTTCACAGTTTTTAGATGAAGACTATTCTCAGAATCTGGTCAATCATGTCACAGTGTTTGCAGGAAAACATGAACAAATACATTATAAGATTATAAAAGGATAGTCCTTCTAAAGAGATTGTTTAAACTGAGATTGTGATGTACTGTAGAGCTTTTTCTGGTCTATCTACAAAGCGGCTGTTACACGTACATCTATTTAATTTAGAACACAAAGTTGCACATTACAAGTTGAAGATAGTGTGGAAACACTATTTTCTTTACGCATCCCTAAACATGTCTTTAATAAATAAATCACAGATGTCATGTAGTTAATTCATTGAAAGTTGCATGTTTTTGACCATTTTGATGGTCTGCACCAGCACACAGGCACGTTTTAGATATTAATCTGATCAAAGGTTTGATCCACACAGCAGCTGTGTTGTCACGATTATCTTCATGATTGATCCACTTTTATTAAAACAATGCAGCATAAATCTACTCTCTTCAACAGCACAACACAATATTTCCATTGAAATATTTTAGTATATCTTAGTTTTTTCTAAATATTAGTTGTTAAGTGTTTATAAATTTGTCATGCCTGATGTTTATATTTTAAGAATATTAGATAATACATATTTACATGTGTAAAGGGTTCATGTACATGTGTAAAACAAGATGAGAGGCATGTGGATCCATGTGCAAGCTTTTATTAAGAGGCATGGTCAAAAACACAGGAAGGATCGAACAACTGGCAAACAGGTATATTGAGGGCAAGGCAGATGAGTATTCAAATAAACGGGTGTGGTCTTCGATCGGCGAACAATATCCAGAGGGCTTGACAAGAGGGGTAATCCAGGTACGAGGCAGGAGATCAGGAACCAGACAAGGCAACACGAAAAGACTAGACTAAAACTAAAATGAGACATGGAAAACTAGAAGAGGCTCTGTAAAGCAGCTTACACTTCGAGAGTGAAAAACGCAGAACAATACAGGAGACTGAACACAAACACGGAAAGGCTTGGTATGTAGCCAACATAAGGAGAATGCTAAACAATAGTCCGCGATATGTGAAAGGAAATGAATGTCTTTTGTATGGTGTGTGTGTAATAGCTCTCAGGTGAGCGTGTGATTGGGGACAGCTGTGTGATCAGTGCAATGGGTAATGGGAAATGCAGTCCATGAAGGAACACTCTGTGTGGTGCAAGAGTCAATAAGATGGAAGGGCAACCAGATTCGTGACAACATGTATGTAAATTTACATGTGAAACTGACCTGCACTTGAAGCCCTGAACAGTTATTTTGCTACATGTCACTGCTTCTTCTGGCCGCTTCCTCTCTTTATCGAGTCCTGTGCATCTGTTCCGTTCAAAACCATCGTTTGATGGAAGCGCGGAACAGACCTGAGCTGATTCCAACAGTGCAGTGCTGTCAGTCAAGACTAACACATTTATGACCCATTTTGTACTACCTCCCATTAAAACAGTGGGTAGTACAATTCGACAATAAAAAATGTTACCTGTTAAATTATATTTTATTAATGTCTGAACCTATCACAACCATAAACTGACCCATACAGTAATGCACATACAGTAATTATACAATACAATACAATACAATACACAATTACGTGTTATATTCGCGGTTGTGGCCAAAAGGGATGCACCAACCAGAAACCAACAATAAATATTTTTTATACCTATTAGATTGTGTTTTATTAAAGGAGCACTCCACACAATGATATTACACAGTGCCTGAAAACTGTTGTATCATATAACCCTGTTATATCATAACTAGTTTCCTAGCTGGGGACTATTTTCAGGCGCTGCGTAATATCATTGCACCTGAAGTGATTATTATACCGGAATGAGAGTATAGTTCCTAGCCAAATCGGCCTAGAAAATCACAACTTTTCATTTTCGTTGGTCTTAGCACACGATGTAACTACAGAAGAGTCAAGCTTTAAATAGGAAAAATATCGAAACTCTTTGGTCATTTTTGAGCGAGATGCTAATGGTCTAATCCGATTCAATGATCTATGCTAAGCTAAAACCAAGGTTTTGTTCCAAACCCGGAGATCAGCTGAATGGATTCAAAAACAGTAAAACTCAACTGTGTAACTCTTGGGGAGTTGTAAAATGAGCCTATTTTAAAAAAAAAATTACATTTTAATTTGAATGATTTAACGTCTACAACTACACCAACTCTAACAGTAATGCAGATACATTAAATATTGTTGTTCAGCGCGAGAAAAAAAGGATGCATTATTGATGTGCGCATGTGCAGTAAGCCGTATTAGGAATGTCAGGACAATAAAATGTCAGGACATCGGGCCTGATGTGCAGACGTCCTCTGCGGTGAATTGTCATATGCACTTATGGTGCAAGTCCACATTAACTCCACTAGGGGCTGTCTTGGTCTTATTATGGTGGTTAGCAAAGGTGGAGAGCAAGTGATTTCACTCATGTGCTGAAATTAAAATAGGTTATATAAATAATCATGTGATGTGGGGTGTGTTAAGAGTGACTGAATCTGCTCGGAAGAAAGTCGGAGGCACCCCGCTCGCGAATCGTAAATATTCAACATTGAATATTTATGATCAGAAATCCTGATGTGGGGGGAACCCCGAGGACAAATGCACGTATGATCTGCAGATTATCATGTGAAACTAAACAATATCCAATCAGAAAGCGAGCTGACAGAAGATGGAAGCATAACAAACACAGTCTTGGCAGAGCACAAAAACATTTGGACAGCAGAGATGGAAGATCAACTTGTCGATTTGGGGCAACAGCAGGAGTGTTTATACAACGTGTCCTGTAAAACATTTTTATTCTCAAGTCTCAAGAGATTTTGAAAGGTTTCCCGTGTTCACAGCCGGGACTCTTAGTTAAAAATGTGTTGGTGTGGTGTGCTGTCTTTGTCATCGCAGCACACCACACAACAAAACGGTTAAATCTAGGATTTTTTGCCCTAATGTTTGTGGTCTCTCACATTTTGAAGATCTTATAAGATTTTAAAAATCTTATTCATGTTATTCAACAAAAGAGAATGCTCATTAATGAGAAACAAAAGGAAATCTTGAAATCCTTTTTTAAGGAGGGAACGGCACGTGTTGTCATAGAAGTAAGATTTACTTTAGTGCCACAGTAATGATCAACATGTCAAATAAATGTATAATTCTGCTGTACTGCTAGTATAAATGAAGTGTTTTGTTAACATTCAGTTTAAGTGGTGTAATACTCTTTTGTTATTTTCTGTTTTTCTCTTTCAGAACTGGATCGGTAACTACAAAAGTTAATTTAAAGCTTCGTATGAGCCCCGGCCATCAAAGGCCACAGTTCACACACGAGAGCTGTCGCCATACAATCTTCTTTTTAGGGACATTCTCCGAAACAAAAGTGAGAGACAATATTTAACAGATGCTTTTAATTGTTATACTAAAAGGTTTGTTGTTATACACAGTGGCCCTGTTTCATCATCAGGGGTTTACAAGGTCCGTGAAACAGATTTTCAAGATAGTATTTGGAAAGTACTTCACACACGCAAGTTGCATTTATCAGTGTATTGAAAAGAAACATCAGGTTATCTACTTCACACGGGTTTACAGAGTTGTTACAGAGAAATGGGTTTCACAACCCAAGTAGTGATGTTCGGTTCTTGAACAAATCGTTCTTTTGAGTCGTTTTTTTGGAAGCAACCGGTTGAGCCGGTTCACAAATCAAACTGAATCGAACTTTAGTTCCGGGTTGATGACGTAGAATGCACAGCCAAAGTAGCCCGTCCACAACTCAAAAAGAACAAAATGAGCTGGTTCAACCAACTGTTGAAGTTTGCCGAGGATTACAGAGGACTCAACAAGAACCGAATGAGCCATGATGAAGTTTGCCGAGGATTACCGAAGATTCTGATGAGTGAGTTGACGATACTGTGCAAGCTTGAGGGACGAACTGCATGGAATTATGCTTATGACTGTTATTAATTTACATTTAATTAAAATCTGCAAATACCTTTCTGTCGAGGGATGTAAATAAATGTTACAATAGTTTATTATATTTAAAGTTGCTTAAATGAAATCGATTGGTTGATTTATTCTTTATACTGTAGAACATATCCGCGTTTGTGCATCGATATCTTTAATATGTGCTGTAGGTGTGAAACTTTTAGGAATCTTATACAACTTGTAGGATAGTCAATATTAGTCAGTCAGTCGGATCTGACATAAAGGATCCAAATTAAACTGACCACAAACACCATTAACTTAAGTGAGTTATATGGCAATAATCAGCAACATGCTTTCACACAAATAACTAAATTTTTTGAATGTTTCAATATGTGTTCACACAAATGACTTATTTGGATTTTGCATCGATACAACATGGTACTGAGTTATTAGAAATTAAATGTGTAGAGACGTTATTGCTTGAAGTTAGGAGCCGATGAATCTGCTTTTTGAACTGGTTCAATGAGCTGATCTGGCCGAAAAAAAAAAACGGTTCACGGAAATGAATCGAACTTTGCATCACTAAACCCAGGTGTGTTGGACAGATTGTCTCTGTATGAATTTACTTAAAAAAGTTTTCTGTGCATATATTTATTTCCTCAGGCACAATGAAAGATAGGGTACTATGAGGCGAAATGCACCGTGGAGTAAAGGTGCCTTTGATATTATTTTCATCTAAACCACTAGATGGCACCAAAATGTGGCGTAGCACTTTCCAAAACATCCGCTTTCAAAAGGCACGTGTTTATTTGTCTGATCATTGACGCGATCCCGGCAACAGCGCAAAGTTGATTCTGTACTTGATCTAATATTTTATGTTTTTAAAATGCTGTAGATTTAAGTAGCAAATGAAAATGGCTAAAATCAATGCACATATTTTGAAATAAAGGTCTTCTTAATGATTTTCAGTTTTGTTTAATCAATCTATTATGCTGCATGAGGACACTGGTGCTCTGAACGCTCTTTGTTTGCACATGTCATTGTTTACAAATAGATTAAACCAGGACAAAATTAATCTTGACAAACTATATATCATTCTGAAGGTCTATGCCTCAAGCATCAACTATAGATCGCTGTTTTTCAATGGAAAGCTTACAAGGAATGTATTTGCTAAATTTGTATAAGCAGTAAACATCAAACCATCCATAATAAAAAGCAGTACATACCAGCGTCCTGTAATATTGAGTCACAAACGCATCCACTGCTGTAAATCGTACTCGGTTACTATCGTAACCTCGGTTCCCTGAGATACGGAACGAGTACTGCGTCTTGTAAAGACGATATGGGAAAATGCCTTTTTCTCCTGAACTGAAGTCTTATTTAATCACGCAGTGAAACTGCACGACTATTGGTTCGTGCAGGTGTAGAAAAACGAACCAATGGGTCGGCAGCGGAGCTGCGAACCTATGGCGACGATACCTGCCAAATTCCCGCAAACGGGCGGGCATCTGGCTATATAAGCGGTCGTTTCGCCATAGGATCCTCAGGTTTACTTTGACTGAAGCGACGACTGAGTCGTGCAGCTACCTGGCACGGCAGCACGCAGTACTGCCCGTATCTCAGGGAACCGAGCTTACGATAGTAACCGAGCACGTTCCCTATCGATACTCACTGCGCCTTGTAAAGACGCATATGGGAATTTAATTTAATCACGCGTGCTAGGGTAGATGAACGACTGTATATACTTCCATAAACATAAATGCCCATAGGGAAGTAAATAGTATACTTCAGGCTAAAGCGAGCTAAACTCATAGAGGTCATGCCCGGCCTGGATAATCGTTCCATTTCTGTATACTCAGTTAACCGGAGTATGCAGGGTGCCAATCAGAGAGACCTGAGCGCATTGCAGTCAAGAAATCTCTGACAGGATTGTTCCCACAGCGTGTACAAGCTCATCTAAGCAGAGAGGACTCTGGCGGTATGTCCAGGTTATAAAATCTAGCAAATGTGGACGGAGTGGCCCAGCCAGCCGCGTACAAATCTCTGTAATGGATACACCTGGACCACGCCCATGACGAGGCGATGCCTCTAGTCGAATGGGCTCAGACTCAATGGGGCATTGCAGGCCCAAAGAAGAGTATGCCAGCATGACAGCATCCACTATCCACTTAGAGAGTCTCTGCTTCGTGACCGGATGTCCTTTAGTGCGGTTACGAAGCTAACAAAGAGCTGTTCCGTATGCCTAAAAGGGGCGGAACGTCAGTAGATTCTCAGAGCTCTGACAGGGCATAACAAAGATAACTCGGTCCTCCTCAGGACGGAGGAAGCGGAGAGCGTGATGACCTGAGCTCTGAATGGGGTTGAAAGTACCTTAGGCACGTAACCATGCCTTGGTTTCAGGATGACCTTGGAGTCGTTAGGCCCACCCTCAGTACAGTGGGCAGATCCCATGTAGGGACAGTAAGGGGCCGAGGTGGATTCAACCTCCTGGCTCACTTCAGAAAATGGACAACTGAGTTGTCTCTGCCTACCGACTGGCCCGCTATAGGGGCATGAAAGGCCGCTATAGCTGCTACGAACACCTTGAGTGTAGAGTGAGAATGTCCTTTATCTAGCAGTTCCTGCAGAAAGGACAGAACCACCGCTAACTCAGGGGTTAGAGGGGTTTTCGCCACGGTTGAGGCACCAAGCGGAGAAAACAGACCACTTAAGGGCGTAGAGGCGTCTTGTAGATGGGGCTCTAGCCTCAGAAATGGTGTTTAACACTCGCTCTGGGAGGCCAGTAGGCTCCCATTGAGCGGCCAAATGTAGATAGCCCACAGCTCGGGTCGAGGGTGCCATATTGTTCCATTCGCCTGAGAGAGGAGATCCCGTCTCAGGGGCACGGGCCAGGGGGCTGCTGTCAGTAGCTGAGTCAGTGTGCTGCCCTCAGCGAGCGCAGGTTGAGCTGAGCCCATTCCAGAAGGCGCCTGCCAGAATAAAGAGGCGCTCGAGGAGACACCTCCCTGGTGATTTATATAGGACACCACGGACATGTTGTCTGAGCGAATCAGCACATGGCGTCCTATTAGGTCCGCAGTAAAACTGGCAGGCTCGACAAACTGCTAGCATTTCCAAGCAGTTGATGTGGAAGCCGCCTCCGTATTCGACCTGTGTATTCAACCTGTGTTGGGCGTCTGTCGTGACAACTTTCCTGGTGTGGACCAACCCCATGGCCACGCCCTTCTCCATCCACCGTGGGTTCCTCCAGGGGTCAGGGCTGTTACACAGGCCTGATTCACCCTGATATGCAAGCGTCCGTGACGCCATGCGTTGTGTGGCACCCGTGGTTTCAACCAGCGTTGAAGGGGCGCATGCGAGCAGGCCCAGCTGTAACACTGGCGATGCTGCGGACATAAGGCCCAGCATTCTCTGAAACACTTTGAGTGGGCGAGTGTCGCTCTTGAAGGTGGTCAGCGAGTTTCTGAATGGCCAGAGCGCGTTCTGGCGCTATCACCGCTCTCATGTGAGCTGAGTCCAGAACTGTACCCAGGAACGATATTCGTTTGGCGAAATTGACCCTGAGCCCCAGGCGGTCTAAGTGGCTGAGTATGAGGGTTCTGTGTGAAAGTAGTTCCACCTCTGACTGGGCCAGAATGAGCCAGTCGTCGAGGTAGTTGAGAATGCGGATTCCCATCTGTCTCAGAGGGGAAAGAGCCGCGTCCATGCACTTCGAAATGCAGGGGCCAGAGACAGCCCAAAGGGTAGGACCGTGTACTGGTAAGCCACTCCCTCAAGGCGAATTTCAAGAATCGTCTGTGATGGGGGCTATCTGGATGTGAAAGTATGTCTTTCAGGTCCAGAGAACAGAACCAGTCCTCTGTACGAATCTGCGAGAGGATCTGCTTCAGCGTGATCATCCTGAACGGCCGTCTCATGGGGCGTAATTCAGGCGTCTGAGATCGAGGATGGGCCGGAGGCCGCCATCCTTTGGGGACGAGGAAGTAACGGCTGTAAAGCCTGACTCACTCAAAGCTGGAGAAACCATTTCTATGGCTCCTTTTTCCAGCAGCGTCATCACCTCTGAGCGCAGAACGAGCGTTCTCACCGTGCACCGAGGTGGAGACCATGCCGCTGAAGCGCGGGGTCTTCGAGCTAATTGGAGTGAATAACCTCGTTTTATTATCCCCATAACCCACTCTGACACTCCGGGATGGCCTGCCAGGCCTCGCCCGCGTGGCAAGGGTTGATAAACTCGAGTGGTCGGCTGCATGGAGGCAGGACACTCGTGAGGGACGGAAGAGGAAAATTGCTCTCTTTTGAGAATGTTTGTGTTTTATTTTTCCGCTATCACAGCGGACAGTTGCATGGTCGCATACGGACCCTGTAGCAACAGACACATTCCTCTGCACCCGGAAAAGAACGGGTGCCAAGAGGTTTCTCATGAGAGGCCTTTTGGTGGGTCCTACTGCGAGGCGTGTGAAAGGCGAGTAGGCTTCCGGATCAGTGTAGACGAAGTCGTCGTCGCTGAAGGAGAAAAAATCTAAGGATCCTATGGCGAAACGACCGCTTATATAGCCAGATGCCCCGCCCGTTTCGGCGGGAATTTGGCAGGTATCGTCGCCATAGGTTCGTGCAGCTCCGCTGCCGACCCATTGGTTCGTTTTTCTACACCTGCACGAACCAGTAGTCGTGCAGTTTCACTGCGTGATTAAATAAGACTTCAGTTCAGGAGAAAAAAGGCATTTTCCCATATGCGTCTTTACAAGACGCAGTATGAGTGGAGTATCGATAGGGAACCCGGTTTAGTTTGTAAGGGTCCATGGAACAAAATCCCATCAAGCACTTTAGTCCAACAAAGCAATAACGTTGTTCTATGGACGCATTTTCCTTTGTTTATGTCTCCTTTCTTCAGGGATAGTTATTGTTTGTATCCGGTTTGGAATAGCTCACGCTCAAAAAACTGTCTTGGTTGTAAAAAAACACATGTATTTGTAGTATACGAAAGACCATCCTCCCCAAATTCTTTGTACATTTGTTTATTTGAATTTTCGCGCCTCTCCTAGGGCTGTAGTACTCGGACTGAAGTTCGGACTCGAGACGTTTTCATCGTCTCGGACTTGTCTTGTACTCGTTGGTATTTGGACTCGGACTTGTCTCGGACTTGGTCATTGGACTCGCCAAATGTTCAAGTTGGTCTCGACCGAGTCCAGCAATATATGCTTTTTTTTCTCTTTCAAAACAAAACCATTAATCTAGCTCGCTTGTTCTGCAAATGGGTAATGTAATTGCCATTGGTTTAACTCCATGCCCGTGCGCATTTTGCTTTCACTTTCATTTCAGGTCAATTGCTTATCTATAACTTACAACGACACATTTTCTGCAATAAACATGGGACTTTAATTAACAAAACGAATAAAAACACCATTACCATGCAATAAGCCTAATATAAAATTACAAACTTGCAAAATGTTTAAACGTTAAAAAAAAGACAATCATCAAACACCATGGCACCAAATGAATAGGAAAAAGAACGAATAAGAGCAAAACGAATAAAGCCTGGAGGCACAGAATACACCTGGATGTAAAATAAATTACACAAAAATGTAAATAAAGTAAAAAATAAGCAAACACTGTGGCAATGGCTGGGCGATTTATCAGATTTTATCGATTAATTCGAATTTAATGTTTTGCCACAATTAGATTTTTTATAAATCGAGGAATCGAGATTTTGAATAGAAATATTACCAAACGCTAGAATTAGACACTTTGGTAATAACAGTAAAGAGAAAAGAACAATCCAAACGCATATCGGTGCACATGATTAACCGCTCACGTGTGATGCTCTCTAGGTGCTATTCACACAGAATGTGTTTTTGTGTTGATGCAGGCAGTGGAATTGGAAAAATGCAAGAAGATGTGAGTTAAACATCTTTTAATAACTAGAGCTCCGTGTTTTTAGAAAGCCGTTTCATGCATGAGACGCTGCAAGAGACGCGAGCGCAACAGTCAAATGCGTCCATGTTTACATAGAAAAAACAACGGAACAGCAGCGTAATCAAATACAAAACCTGTGAAGAACTACTACTGTAGGTCTGATATTTCATGTTTACATCAGGGTGACATGCTGAAAACTGCTGTTCATTGTTTTACAGAGCCTTTATAGTTTATAATAGCACTCTAGGTGTTATACCTTCAGTCATTAGGGACCGAGCAACGATGGTGCGAGGACCCTATTGAATCTGCTCCGTTTATTAGGGACCGAGCACCGATGGTGCAGAGGACCCTATTGAATCTGCTCCGTTTATTATTATTAGGGACCGAGCACCGATGGTGCGAGGACCCTATTGAATCTGCTCTGTTTATTATTCTTCTTCTTCTTCTTCTCCAAACTTAATCGCATTTAGAGGGCCTAAACATGCTCGAAAAGTCAGGAAACTTTGCACACGCGTCAGAACTGGTGAAAATTTACGTCTGATATGGGTTTCAGAAGTAGGTGTGGCAAAATGGCTCAACAGCGCCACCTATAAATATTCAGCGGAGTGCGCCTCGAGCTACGTTTCACGTACATGTACGAAAATCGGTACACTTATGTAACTTAACAATACCTACAAAAAAGTCTCCTGAACGAAATCAGAAACCCAACAGGAAGTCGGCTATTTTGAATTTTCTCGTCATATTTTGTAGCATTTTTGCCATTTTCAGGTGTCATACTTTAACGAACTCCTCCCAGAGATTTATTCAGATGAACACCAAAATTGGTCAGTGTAATCTAAAGCCCTTTGTGACGTTAAATTGCGAAGATCTAGAGTTTTCATCGGGCGTGTCCGTGGCGTCCTGTCAAATTTTGATGTTTCGCCATGAAACAGGAAGTTGTTATATCTCAGGCATGCTATGTCCGATCCACACCAAACTTCACATGTTTGATAAGAATCCTGAAGAGACCTGAAGAGATCTAAGTGACCATATTCAGTTATAGTCATAGCACCACCTGCTGGCAACAGGAAGTGACAAGTTTTACTCTATAACTAACTCCTCCTAGAGATTTAATGACATAAACATAATATTTAGGTCAGTCTAACCTAAAGGCCTCTGTGATGTTAAATTGCGAAGATCTAGAGTTTTCATTAAAGGGCGTGTCCATGGCGGCATCACAAATTTCGATGTCTCGCCATGGGAATAAAAGTTGTTGTAACTCAGCCATACAATGTACGATCTGCCCCAGACTTCACACGTTTGATAAGAATCCAGGCCTGAACACATCTAAATACGAATATTTCATTATAATTAGAGCGCCACCTGCTGGCAACAGGAAATGTCTTCTTTACACTATCTTAAACATGCAATGTCCAATCTGCACCAAACTTCACATATTTGGTAAGAGTCCTGACCTGAAAACACCTAAAGGCCAAAAATCAGATATAATCATAGCGCCACCTGCTGACAAGTGGATATATCATGCTTTACACTGACTCAAACATACCATGTTCAATCTGCACCAAACTTCATATGTTTGATAAAAGTATTGGTCTGAAGACATCTACATGCCAATATTTAGTTATAGACATAGCGCCACCTGGTGGCTACAGGAAATTACTTGTTTTACACCAACTTAAACATGCATTGTCCAATCTGCAGCAAACTTCACATATTTGGTAAGATTCCTGGCCTGAAGACATCTAAAGGCCAATATTCAGATGTAATCATAGCGCCACCTGTTGACAACAGGATGTGTCAGGCTTTACACTAACTCAAACATACTATGTTCAATCTGCACCAAACTTTACATGTTTGATAAAAGTGCTAGACTGAAGACATCTACATGTTAATGTTCAGTTATGGACATAGCACCACCAGCTGGCAGCAGGTTTGACACATATAAATGACTATGACACGTTCCTCTATATTTACCTTTTTAAATGCATATTGCTCACCGTTCCCTTTCTTTCTGAAGCCACCGGTTGGCGGTGCTGGGTGCGAGGTCCCTTCCATCGCTGCTTGCAGCTTTAATTAGGGACCGAGCACCGATGGTGCGAGGACCCTATTGAATCTGCTCCGTTTATTAGGGACCGAGCACCGATGGTGCGAGGACCCTATTGAATCTGCTCCGTTTATTATTCTTATTCTTCTTCTTCTTCTTCTTCTTCTTCTTCTTCTTCTTCTCCAAACTTAATCGCATTTTAGAGGGCCTAAACATGCTCGAAAAGTCAGGAAACTTTGCACACGCATCAGAACTGGTGAAAATTTACGTCTGATATGGGTTTCAGAAGTAGGTGTGGCAAAATGGCTCGACAGCGCCACCTATAAATATTCAGCGGAGTGCGCCTCGAGCTACGTTTCACGTACATGTACGAAAATCGGTACACTTATGTAACTTAACAATACCTACAAAAAAGTCTCCAGGTACAAAATCAGAAACCCAACAGGAAGTCGGCTATTTTGAATTTTCTCGTCATATTTTGTGTCATTTTTGCCATTTTCAGGTGTCATACTTTAACGAACTCCTCCCAGAGATTTATTCAGATGAACACCAAAATTGGTCATTGTAATCTAAAGCCCTTTGTGACGTTAAATTGCGAAGATCTAGAGTTTTCATTGGAGGGCGTGTCCGTGGCGTCCTGTCAAATTTTGATGTTTCGCCATGAAACAGGAAGTTGTAATATCTCAGGCATGCTTTGTCCGATCTGCACCAAACTTCACATGTTTGATAAGACTCCTGATATGAAGAGATCTAAGTGACCATATTCAGTTATAGTCATAGCGCCACCTGCTGGCAACAGGAAGTGACATGTTTTACTCTGTAACTAACTCCTCCTAGAGATTTAATGACATAAACATAATATTTAGGTCAGTCTAACCTAGAGGCCTTTGTGATGTTAAATTGCGAAGATCTTGAGTTTTCGTTAAAGGGCGTGTCCATGGCGGCATCACAAATTTCGATGTCTCGCCATGGGAATAAAAGTTGTTGTAACTCAGCCATACAATGTCCGATCTGCCCCAGACTTCACACGTTCGATAAGAATCCAGGCCTGAACACATCTAAATACGAATATTACATTATAATTAGAGCACCACCTGCTGGCAACAGGAAATGACTTCTTTTACACTATCTTAAACACGCAATGTCCAATCTGCACCAAACTTCACACTTTTGATAAAAATATTGGTCTGAAGATATCTAAATGCCAATGTTCAGTTAAAAATATAGTGCCACCTGCTGGCAACAGCAAATTACTTCTTTTAAACTAACTCAAGCATTCAATGTCCAATCTGCACCAAAATTCACGTATTTGGTAAGAGCCCTGACCTGAAGATATCTAAAGGCCAAAATTCAGATATAATCATAGCGCCACCTGCTGACAACAGGATATATCATGCTTTACCCTAACTCAAACATACCATGTTCAATCTGCACCAAACTTCATATGTTTGATAAAAGTATTGGTCTGAAGACATCTACATGCCAATGTTTAGTTATAGACATAGCGCCACCTGGTGGCTACAGGAAATTACTTGTTTTACACCAACTTAAACATGCATCGTCCACTCTGCACCAAACTTCACATATTTGGTAAGATTCCAGGCCTGAAGATATCTAAAGGCCAATATTCAGATGTAATCATAGCGCCACCTGTTGACAACAGGATGTGTCAGGCTTTACACTAACTCAAACATACTATGTTCAATCTGCACCAAACTTCATATGTTTGATAAAAGTGCTAGACTGAAGACATCTTCATGTTAATGTTCAGTTATGGACATAGCGCCACCAGCTGGCAGCAGGTTTGACACATATAAATGACTTTGACACGTTCCTCTATATTTACCTTTTTAAATGCATATTGCTCATCGTTCCCTGTCTTTCTGAAGCCACCGGTTGGCGGTGCTGGGTGCGAGGTCCCTTCCATCGCTGCTTGCAGCTTTAATTATTATTATTATTATTATTATTCCTCTCCAAACTTAATCGCATTTTAGAGGGCCTAAACATGCTCGAAAAGTCAGGAAACTTTGCACACGCGTCAGAACTGGTGAAAATTTACGTCTGATATGGGTTTCAGAAGTAGGTGTGGCAAAATGGCTCGACAGCGCCACCTATAAATATTCAGCGGAGTGCTCATCGAGCTACGTTTCACGTACATGTACGAAAATCGGTACACTCATGTAACTTAACAATACCTACAAAAAAGTCTCTAGGTACAAAATCAGAAACCCAACAGGAAGTCGGTTATTTTGAATTTTCTCGTCATATTTTGTGTCATTTTTGCCATTTTCAGGTGTCATACTTTAACGAACTCCTCCCAGAGATTTATTCGGATGAACACCAAAATTGGTCATTGTAATCTAAAGCCCTTTGTGACGTTAAATTGCGAAGATCTAGAGTTTTCATCGGAGGGCGTGTCCGTGGCGTCCTGTCAAATTTCGATGTTTCGCCATGAAACAGGAAGTTGTTATATCTCAGGCATGCAATGTCCGATCTACACCAAACTTCACATGTTTGATTAGAATCCTGACCTGAAGAGATCTAAGTGACCATATTCAGTTATAGTCATAGCGCCACCTGCTGGCAACAGGAAGTGACATGTTTTACTCTGTAACTAACTCCTCCTAGAGATTTAATGACATCAACATAATATTTAGGTCAGTTTAATCTAAAGGCCTTTGTGATGTTAAATTGCGAAGAGCTTGAGTTTTTCGCTAATGGGCGTGTCCTTGGCGGCATCACAAATTTCGATGTCTCGCCATGGGAATAAAAGTTGTTGTAATTCACCATGCAATAACCGATCTGCCCCAGACTTCACACGTTCGATAAGAATCCAGGTCTGAACACATATAAATATGAATATTCCATTATAATCAGAGCGCCACCTGCTGGCCACAGGAAATGACTTGATTTACACTAACTTAAACATGCAATGTCCAATCTGCACCAAACTTCACATATTTGGTAAGACTCCTGACCTGAAGAGATCTAAGTGATCATATTCATATAAATGCATAGCGCCACCTGCTGACAACAGGAAGTGATATGTTTTACTCTGTAACTAACTCCTCCTAGAGATTTAATGACATCAACATAATATTTAAGTCAGTTTAATCTAAAGGCCTTTGTGATGTTATATTGCGAAGAGCTTAAGTTTTCACTAATGGGCGTGTCCATGGCGTGACAAAATTAGATGTCTCGCCATGGGAATAGAAGCTGTTGTTCCTCAGCCATAAAATGTCCGATCAGCCCCAAACTTCACACGTTTGATAAGAGCCATGGCCTGAAGACATCTACGTGCCAATGTTTAATGTAATCAGTTCCAAATAGCATGTTTGATATAGCTTTTGTCCAAAAAATATCCAGGTGCTAATATCCTGTTACAGTCATGGCGCCACCTGCTGGCAAAATCAACTGTATGTTTTAAGTTAAACATTCAGTGTTCAAGCTGTGCCAAACTTCACATGCCAATATTAAGTTTTAGGCTGTTGTCAACAATAATTGATACATTAGATTATGGTATATTTCGGTTAACATCCTAAAATATGCCAAGAAGTGATCTAAAAGATCTAAAAACACCCTTATCACCACTCATGCTTCTTTTGATGCATCCTTAAAAGCAACGATGGAACAACAAGGTAACTTAGCAATACCACATTTCTTACATCTCTAACAATATACATACTATTGCTCTCATCTTCACAAACCTTCTCTGTCTCTCTACAGAAGAAACATCAATAACATCTACAATCAACAAAAGAACTTTCCACGCAATAAATATTTATACTAGTAAAACTATAAAAATATGTATTCTATAAATTCTTACTTCATTTGACATTTTCTAACACATTTTCCCTCTCATCTATAGGACTACAAGTCTGCTTGCTAACAGACTCCATATGTCGAGGTATTGAGGACTACCTACCAGCTGCAAAATCCTGGATACACCCAGGCACTACTCTTGAGAGATCTACTAAACAACACATATACCATTTTGAGACAATACGTAACAATACAGTTGTACTACTCCACATCGGAACAAATGACATTGCAAGTGGAGCACCTCCATCACTCGTCATCCAACGAATGAAAGCACTAACAACTTCTATCTCTCAAGCAACTCCTCACATTCAGTATTTCGCAATTAGCGCTGTCTTGCCACGACTTGCAGATGACTCAACAAAAACAATAGTGAAGCAATACAACACCATGCTACACCGCTGGACTTTGCAAACAGACAACATAATCTTTCTGAACACAACAAAACCTTTCCTCAAACATGGAAAAATAGTTCACCAACTTTACAAACAAGATGGCCTTCACCTTAATAAACAAGGAAAACACAAACTATTTACGTACTTTCAGCAGTTCCTCTGGCATTTTTGCCTCTTTTCTGCACAAAAAAAAAAAGTTTAGTATCCCATAATTTTTTTTTACCTCCAACTTATTCTCATTAATGACCATTACATGTTATCTCTTTTTGAAACAATAAAGTACCCTTCTCTTTATTCGCAAGCCTGTGACTTATTTTTACATTTCAATTTTCTACACACATAACACCAACACAGAAATTCATTTTCACTATCACGTCATCAATTCTGTGCTATTTCCTTGTACATTACATCAAAACAAAAGTATGTCAATCAAAAATAACAAATAAAAAGCTAATAAAATTAGATACAAAACTTTGCATTCTTGTCCATGTTCAATCTGCACCAAACTTCATATGTTTAATAAAGGTATTGGTCTCAAGATATCTAAAAGCCAATGTTCAGTTAAAGAAATAGCGCCACCTGCTGGCCACAGGAAATTACTTGTTTTACACTAATTTAAACATGTAAAATCCAATCTGCAACAAAATTCACATATTTGATAAGAGTCCTGGCCTGATCACATCTAAAGGCCAATATTCAGATGTAATCATAGCGACACCTGTTGACAACAGGATGTGTCAGGCTTTACACTAACTCAAACATACTATGTTCAATCTGCACCAAACTTCATATGTTTGATAAAAGTGCTAGCCTGAAGACATCTACATGTTAATGTTCAGTTATGGACATAGCGCCACCAGCTGACAGCAGGTTTGGCACATACAAATGACTATAAAACATTCCTCTATATTTACCTTTTTAAATGCATATTGCTCACTGTTCCCTGTCTTTCTGAAGCCACCGGTCGGCGGTGAGCCGGGCGAGGTCCCTTCCATCGCTGCTTGCAGCTTTAATTAGGGACCGAGCACCGATGGTGCAGAGGACCCTATTGAATCTGCTCCGTTTATTATTATTATTATTATTCTTCTCCAAACTTAATCGCATTTTAGAGGGCCTAAACATGCTCGAAAAGTCAGGAAACTTTGCACACGCATCAGAACTGGTGAAAATTTACGTCTGATATGGGTTTCAGGAGTAGGTGTGGCAAAATGGCTCGACAGCGCCACCTATAAATATTCAGCAGAGTGCGCCTCGAGCTACGTTTCACGTACATGTATGAAAATCGGTACACTCATGTAACATAACAATACCTACAAAAGTCTCCTGAACGAAATCCGAAACCCAACAGGAAGTCGGTTATTTTGAATTTTCTCGTCATATTTAGTGACATTTTGCCATTTGCAGGTGTCATACTTTAACGAACTCCTCCCAGAGATTTAATCGGATGAACACCAAAATTGGTCATTGCAATCTAAAGCCCTTTGTGACGTTAAATTGCGAAGATCTAGAGTTTTCATCGGAGGCGTGTCCGTGGCGTCCTCTCAAATTTCGACGTTTCGCCATGAAACAGGAAGTTGTTATAACTCAGGCATGCTATGTCCGATCTGCACCAAACTTCACATGTTTGATAAGACTCCTGATATGAAGAGATCTACATGACCACATTCATATAATTTCATAGCGCCACCTGCTGGCAACAGGAAGTGATATGTTTTACTCTGCAACTAACTCCTCCTAGAAATGTAATGACATCAACATAATTTTAGTTCAGTCTAATCTAAAGGCCTTTGTGATGTTAATTTGCGAAGAGCTTGAGCTAATGGGCGTGTCCATGGCAGCGTGACAAAATTCGATATCTCGCCATGGGAATAGAAGCTGTTGTTACTCAGCCATAAAATGTCCGATCTGCCCCAAACTTCACTTGGTTGATAAGAGCCATGGCCTGAAGACATCTACGTGCTAATGTTTAGTTATAGACATAGCGCCACCTGCTGGCTACAGGAAATTGCTTGTTTTACACTAACTTAAACATGCAATGTTCAATCTGCCCCAAATTTCATATGTTTGATAATAGTACTGGTTTGAAGACATCTAAATGCCAATGTTCAGTTATGGACATAGCGCCACCAGCTGGCAGCAGGTTTGGAACTTATAAATGACTTTGACTTATTCCTCTATATTTACCTTTTTAAATGCATATTGCTCACTGTTCCCTGTCATTCTGAAGCCACCGGTTGGCGGTGCCGGGTGCGAGGTCCCTTCCATCGCTGCTTGCAGCTTTAATTAGGGACCGAGCACCGATGGTGCAGAGGACCCTATTGAATCTGCTCCGTTTATTATTATTCACCGATGGTGCAGAGGACCCTATTGAATCTGCTCTTATTATTATTATTATTCTTCTTCTCCAAACTTAATCGCATTTTAGAGGGCCTAAACATGCTCGAAAAGTCAGGAAACTTTGCACACGCATCAGAACTGGTGAAAATTTACGTCTGATATGGGTTTCAGGAGTAGGTGTGGCAAAATGGCTCATATAAATATTCAGCAGAGTGCGCCTCGAGCTACGTTTCACGCATGTATGAAAATCGGTACACTCATGTAACATAACAATACCTACAAAAGTCTCCTGGAACGAAATCCGAAACCCAACAGGAAGTCGGTTATTTTGAATTTTCTCGTCATATTTAGTGACATTTTGCCATTTGCAGGTGTCATACTTTAACGAACTCCTCCCAGAGATTTAATCGGATGAACACCAAAATTGGTCATTGCAATCTAAAGCCCTTTGTGACGTTAAAATTGCGAAGATCTAGAGTTTTCATCGGAGGGCGTGTCCGTGGCGTCCTCTCAAATTTCGATGTTTCGCCATGAAACAGGAAGTTGTTATAACTCAGGCATGCTATGTCCGATCTGCTCCAAACTTCACATGTTTGATAAGACTCCTGATATGAAGAGATCTACATGACCATATTCAGTTATAGTAATAGCGCCACCTGCTGGCAACAGGAAGTGACATGTTTTACTCTGTAACTAACTCCTCCTACAAATTTAATGACATCAACATAATATTTAGGTCAGTCTAACCTAAAGGCCTTTGTGATGTTAAATTGCGAAGATCTAGAGTTTTCATAAGAGGGCGTGTCCGTGGCGTCCTGTCAAATTTCGATGTCTCGCCATGGGAATAAATGTTGTTGTAACTCAGCCATACAATGTTCGATCTGCCCCAGACTTCACATGTTCGATAAGAATCCAGGCCTGAACACATCTGAATATGTGTTTCAGAAGTAGGTGTGGCAAAATGGCTCGACAGCGCCACCTATACTGATTCAGCGGAGAGCCCTCAGGCTACGTTCACGTACATGTATGAAAATCGGTACACTCATGTAACATAACAATATCTACAAAAGTCTCCTGAACGAAATCCGAAACCCAACAGGAAGTCGGTTATTTTGAATTTTCTCGTCATATTTAGTGACATTTTGCCATTTGCAGGTGTCATACTTTAACGAACTCCTCCCAGAGATTTATTCGCATGAACACCAAAATTGGTCATTGCAATCTAAAGCCCTTTGAGACGTTAAATTGCGAAGATCTAGAGTTTTCATTGAGGGCGTGTCCGTGGCGTCCTGTCAAATTTCGATGTTTCGCCATGAAACAGGAAGTTGTTATAACTCAGGCATGCAATGTCCGATGTGCACCAAAATTCCCATGTTTGATAAGACTCCTGACCTGAAGAGATCTAGGTGACCACATTCATATAATTTCATAGCGCCACCTGCTGGCAACAGGAAGTGATATGTTTTACTCTGCAACTAACTCCTCCTAGAAAATGTAATGACATCAACATAATTTTTAGTTCAGTCTAATCTAAAGGCCTTTGTGATGTTAATTTGCGAAGAGCTTGAGCTAATGGGCGTGTCCATGGCAGCGTGACAAAGTTCGATATCTCGCCATGGGAATAGAAGCTGTTGTTACTCAGCCATAAAATGTCCGATCTGCCCCAAACTTCACATGGTTGATAAGAGCCATGGCCTGAAGACATCTACGTGCTAATGTTTAGTTATAGACATAGCGCCACCTGCTGGCTACAGGAAATTGCTTGTTTTACACTAACTTAAACATGCAATGTTCAATCTGCCCCAAATTTCATATGTTTGATAATAGTACTGGTTTGAAGACATCTAAATGCCAATGTTCAGTTATGGACATAGCGCCACCAGCTGGCAGCAGGTTTGGAACTTATAAATGACTTTGACGTATTCCTCTATATTTACCTTTTTAAATGCATATTGCTCACTGTTCCCTGTCATTCTGAAGCCACCGGTTGGCGGTGCCGGGTGCGAGTCCCTTCCATCGCTGCTTGTTAGGGACCGAGCACCGATGGTCTGAAGGACCCTATTGAATCTGCTCCGTTTATTATTATTAGGGACCGAGCACCGATGGTGCAGAGGACCCTATTGAATCTGCTATTATTAGAGCACCGATGGTTTATTCTTCTTCTCCAAACTTAATCGCATTTTAGGGCCTAAACATGCTCGAAAAGTCAGGAAACTTTGCACACGCATCAGAACTGGTGAAAATTTACGTCTGATATGGGTTTCAGGAGTAGGTGTGGCAAAATGGCTCGACAGCGCCACCTATAAATATTCAGCAGCGTGCTCATCGAGCTACGTTTCACGTACATGTACGAAAATCGGTACACTCATGTAACTTAACAATACCTACAAAAAGTCTCTAGGTACGAAATCAGAAACCCAACAGGAAGTCGGTTATTTTGAATTTTCGTCATATTTTGTGTCATTTTGCCATTTTCAGGTGTCATACTTTAACGAACTCCTCCCAGAGATTTATTCGGATGAACACCAAAATTGGTCATTGTAATCTAAAGCCCTTTGTGACGTTAAATTGCGAAGATCTAGAGTTTTCATCGGAGGGCGTGTCCGTGGCGTCCTGTCAAATTTTGATGTTTCGCCATGAAACAGGAAGTTGTTATATCTCAGGCATGCTATGTCCGATCTACACCAAACTTCACGTTTGATAAGAATCCTGACCTGAAGAGATCTAAGTGACCATATTCAGTTATAGTAATAGCGCCACCTGCTGGCAACAGGAAGTGACATGTTTTACTCTGTAACTAACTCCTCCTAGAGATTTAATGACATCAACATAATATTTAGGTCAGTTTAATCTAAAGGCCTTTGTGATGTTAAATTGCGAAGAGCTTGAGTTTTCGCTAATGGGCGTGTCCTTGGCGGCATCACAAATTTCGATGTCTCGCCATGGGAATAAAAGTTGTTACTCAGCCATAAAATGTCCGATCTGCCCCAAACTTCACACGCTTGATAAGACTCCTGACCTGAAGAGATCTAAGTGACCATATTCATATAAATACATAGCGCCACCTGCTGGCTACAGGAAATGACTTGTTTACACTAACTTAAACATGCAATGTCCAATCTGCACCAAACTTGACATATTTGGTAGGCGTCCTGGCCTGAAGACATCTAAAGGCCAATATTCAGATGTAATCATAGCGCCACCTGTTGACAACAGGATATGCCAGACTTTACACTAACTCAAACATACCATGTTCAATCTGCACCAAACTTCATATGTTTGATAAAAGTGCTAGACTGAAGACATCTACATGTTAATGTTCAGTTATGGACATAGCGCCACCAGCTGGCAGCAGGTTTGAAACGTATAAATGACTATGACACATTCCTCTATATTTACCTTTTTAAATGCATATTGATCACCGTTCCCTGTCTTTCTGAAGCCACCGGTCGGCGGTGAGCCGTGCGAGGTCCCTTCCATCGCTGCTTGCAGCTTTAATTATTCTTATTATTCTTCTTCTTCTTCTTCTTCTCCAAACTTAATCGCATTTTAGAGGGCCTAAACATGCTCGAAAAGTCAGGAAACTTTGCACCGCTCAGAACTGGTGAAAATTCGTCTGATATGGGTTTCAGAAGAAGGTGTGGCAAAATGGCTCGACAGCGCCACCTATAAATATTCAGCGGTGCGCCTCGAGCTACGTTTCACGTACATGTACGAAAATCGGTACACTTATGTAACTTAACAATACCTACAAAAAGTCTCCAGGTGCGAAATCAGAAACCCAACAGGAAGTCGGCTATTTTGAATTTTCTCGTCATATTTTGTGTCATTTTGCCATTTCAGGTGTCATACTTTAACGAACTCCTCCCAGAGATTTATTCAGATGGACACCAAAATTGGTCAGTGTAATCTAAAGCCCTTTGTGACGTTAAATTGCGAAGATCTAGAGTTTTCATCAGAGGCGTGTCCTGGCGTCCTGTCAAATTTTGATGTTTCGCCATGAAACACAGTTGTTATATCTCAGGCATGCTATATCCGATCTACACCAAACTTCACACGCGTTTGATAAGAATCCTGACCGAAGAGATCTAAGTGACCATATTCAGTTATAGTCATAGCGCCACCTGCTGGCAACAGGAAGTGACATGTTTTACTCTGTAACTAACTCCTCCTAGAGATTTAATGACATAAACATAATATTTAGGTCAGTCTAACCTAAAGGCCTTTGTGATGTTAAATTGCGAAGATCTAGAGTTTTCGTTAAAGGCGTGTCCATGGCGGCATCACAAATTTCGATGTCTCGCCATGGGAATAAAAGTTGTTGTAACTCAGCCATACAATGTCCGATCTGCCCCAGACTTCACACCGTTCGATAAGAATCCAGGCCTGAACACATCTAAATACGAATATTTCATTATAATTTAGCGCCACCTGCTGGCAACAGGAAATTACTTATTTTACACTATCTTAAACATGCAATATCCAATCTGCACCAAACTTCACATATTTGTTAAGAGTTCTGGCCTGAAAACACCTAAAGGCCAAAATCAGATATAATCATAGCGCCACCTGCTGACAACAGGATATATCATGCTTTACTAACTCAAACATACCATGTTCAATCTGCACCAAACTTCATATGTTTGATAAAAGTATTGGTCTGAAGACATCTACATGCCAATGTTTAGTTATATGAACATAGCGCCACCTGGTGGCTACAGGAAATTACTTGTTTTACACCAACTTAAACATGCATTGTCCAATCTGCACCAAACTTCACATATTTGGTAAGACTCCTGACCTGAAGATCTAAGTGACCATATTCATATAAATTCCATCGCCACCTGTTGGCAACAGGAAGTGATATGTTTTACACTAACTTAAACATGCAATGTCCAATCTGCACCAAACTTCACATGTTTGACAAGACTCCTGACCTGAAAGATCTAAGTGACCATATTCATATAAATTCATAGCGCCACCTGCTGGCAACAGGAAGTGATATGTTTTACTCTGTAACTAACTCCTCCTAGAGATTTAATTACTTCAACATAATATTTAGTTCAGTCTAAAGGCCTTTGTGATGTTGAATTGCAAAGGCTTGATGTTTTCGCTAATGGGCGTGTCTATGGCAGCGTGACAAAATTCGATGTCTCGCCATGGGAATAAAGCTGTTGTTACTCAGCCATAAAATGTCCCAAACTTCACATGGTTGATAAGAGCCATGGCATGAAGACATCTATGCTAATGTTTATTATAGACATAGCGCCACCACCTGCTTAGAAATTACTTGTTTTACACTAACTTAAACATGCAATGTCCTATCTGCATCAAACTTCACATATTTGGTGAGAGTCCTGGCCTGAAGACATCTAAATGCCAATATTCAGATGTAAGCATAAGCGCCACCTGTTGACAACAGGATATGCCAGGATTTATACTAACTCAAACATACCATGTTCAATCTGCACCAAACTTCACATGTTTGATAACAGTGCTAGCCTGAAGATATCTACATGTTAACGATTTACTAGCGCCACCACATGTAACATAACAATACCTACAAAAAGTCTCCTGGAACGAAATCCGAAACCCAACAGGAAGTCGGTTATTTTGAATTTTCTCGTCATATTTAGTGACATTTTGCCATTTGCAGGTGTCATACTTTAACGAACTCCTCCCAGAGATTTATTCGGATGAACACCAAAATTGGTCATTGCAATCTAAAGCCCTTTGTGACGTTAAATTGCGAAGATCTAGAGTTTTCATCGGAGGCGTGTCCGTGGCGTCCTGTCAAATTTTGATGTTTTCGCCATGAAACAGGAAGTTGTTATAACTCAGGCATGCTATGTCCGATCTGCACCAAACTTCACATGTTTGATAAGACTCCTGACCTGAAGAGATCTAAGTGACCACATTCATATAATTTCATAGCGCCACCTGCTGGCAACAGGAAGTGATATGTTTTACTCTGCAACTAACTCCTCCTAGAAATGTAATGACATCAACATAATATTTAGTTCAGTCTAATCTAAAGGCCTTTGTGATGTTAATTTGCGAAGAGCTTGAGCTAATGGGCGTGTCCATGGCAGCGTGACAAAATTCGATGTCTCGCCATGGGAATAGAAGCTGTTGTTACTCAGCCATAAAATGTCGATCTGCCCCAAACTTCACATGGTTGATAAGAGCCATGGCCTGAAGACATCTACATGCTAATGTTTAGTTATAGACATAGCGCCACCTGCTGGCTACAGGAAATTGCTTGTTTTACACTAACTTAAACATGCAATGTTCAATCTGCAAATTTCATATGTTTGATAATAGTACTGGTTTGAAGACATCTAAATGCCAATGTTCAGTTATGGACATAGCGCCACCAGCTGGCAGCAGGTTTGGAACTTATAAATGACTTTGACTTATTCCTCTATATTTACCTTTTAAATGCATATTGCTCACTGTTCCCTGTCATTCTGAAGCCACCGGTTGGCGGTGCGGTGCGAGGTCCTTCCATCGCTGCTTGCAGCTTTAATTAGGGACCGAGCACCGGACCCTATTGAATCTGCTCCGCAAACTTAATCGCATTTTAGAGGGCCTAAACATGCTCGAAAAGTCAGGAAACTTTGCACACGCATCAGAACTGGTGAAAATTCGTCTGATATGGGTTTCAGGAGTAGGTGTGGCAAAATGGCTCGACAGCGCCACCTATAAATATTCAGCAGAGTGCGCCTCGAGCTCGTTTCACGTACATGTATGAAAATCGGTACACTCATGTAACATAACAATACCTACAAAAGTCTCCTGGTACGAAATCAGAAACCCAACAGGAAGTCGGTTATTTTGAATTTTCTCGTCATATTTTGTGACATTTTGCCATTTGCAGGTGTCATACTTTAACGAACTCCTCCCAGAGATTTAATCGGATGAACACCAAAATTGGTCATTGAATCTAAAGCCCTTTGTGACGTTAAATTGCGAAGATCTAGAGTTTTCATCGGTGTCCGTGGCGTCCTGTCAAATTTCGATGTTTGCCATGAAACAGGAAGTTGTTATAACTCAGGCATGCTATGTCCGATCTGCACCAAACTTCACATGTTTGATAAGACTCCTGACCTGAAGAGATCTAAGTGACCATATTCAGTTATAGTCATAGCGCCACCTGCTGGCAACAGGAAGTGATATGTTTTACTCTGCAACTAACTCCTCCTAGAAATGTAATGACATCAACATAATATTTAGTTCAGTCTAATCTAAAGGCCTTTGTGATGTTAAATTTGCGAAGAGCTTGAGTTTTGAGCTAATGGGCGTGTCCATGGCGGTGACAAAATTCGATATCTCGCCATGGGAATAGAAGCTGTTGTTACTCAGCCATAAAATGTCCGATCTGCCCCAAACTTCATGTTGATAAGAGCCATGGCCTGAAGACATCTACGTGTTAATGTTTAGTTATAGACATAGCGCCACCTGCTGGCTACAGGAAATTGCTTGTTTTACACTAACTTAAACATGCAATGTTCAATCTGCCCCAAATTTCATATGTTTGATAATAGTACTGGTTTGAAGACATCTAAATGCCAATGTTCAGTTATGGACATAGCGCCACCAGCTGGCAGCAGGTTTGGAACTTATAAATGACTTTGACGTATTCCTCTATATTTACCTTTAAATGCATATTGCTCACTGTTCCCTGTCATTCTGAAGCCACCGGTTGGCGGTGCCGGTGCGAGGTCCCTTCCATCGCTGCTTGCAGCTTTAATTATTATTATTATTCTTCTTCTCCAAACTTAATCGCATTTTAGAGGGCCTAAACATGCTCGAAAAGTCAGGAAACTTTGCACCAGCATCAGAACTGGTGAAAATTCGTCTGATATGGGTTTCAGGAGTAGGTGTGGCAAAATGGCTCGACAGCGCCACCTATAAATATTCAGCGGAGTGCGCCTCGAGCTCGTTTCACGTACATGTACATCGGTACACTCATGTAACATAACAATACCTACAAAAGTCTCCAGGGTACGAAATCAGAAACCCAACAGGAAGTCGGCTATTTTGAATTTTCTCGTCATATTTTGTGTCATTTTGCCATTTTCAGGTGTCATACTTTAACGAACTCCTCCCAGAGATTTATTCAGATGAACACCAAAATTGGTCATTGCAATCTAAAGCCCTTTGTGACGTTAAATTGCGAAGATCTAGAGTTTTCATCGGGCGTGTCCGTGGCGTCCTGTCAAATTTGATGTTTCGCCATGAAACAGGAAGTTA